>MJUU01014078.1:47219-58439 GCA_002080025.1 Modiolus philippinarum | reverse complement strand
CCCCCCAAAAAAAAAAGTGCTAAACTCATGAACTCAACATGCATAACAACAACAACATTACCATCTTACTGATATATTGGACGAACATGGCCCAGTACAACTTGTTAAAGAGAAAACAAGAAATAAGAACACACAAGACCTGCTTATAACCAACACCCCGAGCAGAATTATGCGAAAGATACCACACCTGAAATATCAGACCACGACCACCAAAACACATGAGCAAAATACATGTAGCAATGGAGCCGATGTAGAAACGCTATGGACAACATTCAAAGAACAGCTCGAAATCAGCATAAAGAAACACATCCCAGCAAAAATGTGCAAGACTAAAGATAAATTAACATGGATAACTTAGGAAATCAAATCGCTGATCAGCCGTAGAGAAAGAGAGCATACAAAAAAAAAGATCAAATCATCAGACGGACATTAAAAAGAAGACCAGGCAAGCATACTGGAAATATATAGAAGAAATAATCGCACCAAAGAATGAAAGAGTACCCAAACCACATGTAAGAGATTCTAGACTTATATTAAGCATGACAAAAATGACAAAATTGGAATAACACCTTTCAGGAAAAATGGCCAACTAGAGACTGATCTGATATTCAAAGCAAACATCTTAAACGATCAATTTCAGTCTGTCTTCTCACCAGCAAACAAAATCAACAGGGAAGAATTCTATCAACAAAAGCACATGAAAGACTTGCCTGAGTACCATCTAGACTATGGAGATATACAGATTACAATGATTGGCGTTACTAAACAACTGAAACAACTCAACCAACACGAAGCAGCAAGACCCGACACCATACGCCCAGCACTTCTTACAGCACTCGCTGACAATATATTACCTTTGCTTACTACCATCTTCAGTGTATCAATGAACACAGGAGAAATATCAAATGAATGGATTAAAGCAATAGAACTTTACAACTGCTTATAAAAAAGGCCAAATGTATATCCCGGCGAATTACAGGCCAACATATTTAACATGTATATGCAGTAAAATCATGGAGCATATTGCCACCAGTCACACTATGAAATATGCAGAGAATAACAATATCCTATATCCACTACAACATGGATTTAGAAGTAAAAGATCATGTGCGACACAACTGTTAGAATGCATCGACGACTTGAGCAAAAATATGGAAAATGAAAAACAAAGACATCTCCTTATACAAGACTTTTCTAAAGCCTTTTGTAAATTGGGGCACATCCTCCTCATGCACAAACTAAACAATTACTGAATTAAAAGAAAAACCAAATGGATTGAGGCATTCATTAACAATAGAACCCAGGTAGTGGTAGTAGAAGGCGAAGGTTCAGACAGGGCGAAATGGGAGTCTGGAATACATCAGGGATCAGTACTAGTTCCTAGCCTATTCCTATATTACATTAATGACCTACCACCAATTGTGCGACTCTTTGCAGAGGACACTATAGTCTATCTGACAATATCCAACGACCAAGACTATCGCAAACTCCAAAATGATCTTGACAAGCTGAGAATGGGGGACAAAACGGAATAAAGAATTCACAAAAATGCTGTATCCTGACTGTCACCAATAAGAAAAATCCAACTAAATGGGAATACACTCTCCACGGACACGTGCTTACTCATGAAACATCAACAAAATACCATTTCCAACGATTTGAACTGCAATGAGCACGCAAACAACATCACAACTAAGGCTAGTCGAAGCCTAGGTTTTCTTCATCGAAATCTTATCATCAGATCCAAAAAGATCAAAGAGCAGGACTACATGACAGTTGTGCGACCACAGCTTGAATATGCTACAACAATCTGGGATCCCTACCGTCAGACCCAAATAAATAAAATCGAAACTGCACAAATACGAGCAGCGCGCTATGTCACCAGTCGCCATAGAAACAGAACTGGCGTTTCAGACATGCTCGAAGAACTTGGATGGAAAAGCCTACAAGTAAGAAGAAGAGAGTTCCAACTTGTCATGTTCTACAAAATAGTCAACAACCTAGTAGAAACTAGAGTTACTGTGGCCTAGTTCTAAATTATGTAATTAATGTCCTGCATAAGTTTCACGAATTCAAAAACGTGGTTTAAGAGGAGTATTGGATACCATTTGGTTTGAATTTAGTCAAAAATATGTAAAAAAAAATCTGGAAAAAAGGAATTTCGAAGAAAACCGTAGTGCACATCTACAATATGTAGCTAAGCTCCTGCATAAGTTTCATGAAATTGCAATCAGTGGTATAGAGGAATAGTGGATACCATGTGATCACCATATGGTTTGCATTGAGCTAAAATGACAAAGTTCAAAACATGTAAAAAATCTGGAAAAGGAAATTATTAAAAAACAAAAATCGTAGTGCACATCTACAATATTTAATTAAGCTCCTGTATAAGTTTCATCAAATTCAAACCATTTGTCAAGGAGGAGTATTGGACACAAAGTGGTTACCATATGATTTGCATTGAGCTAAAATGACAAAGTCCAAAACATGTCAAAAATCTGCAAAAAAAAGGAATTATAGGAAAACAAAAAGCGTAGTGCATATCTACAATATGTAATTAAGCTCCTGTATAAGTTTCATGAAATTCCAATTTGTGGTTTGAGAGTAGTGGATATTATGTGGTCACCATATGGTTTGTATTGAGCTAAAATGCTAAATGTCCAAAACATGTCAAAAATCTGGAAAAAAGAAAAAAAAATACCGAAGTTACTGTGAATTTTGTTTCTGCATATAACCTATGTCTCTTCATTGGCGATAAAATCAAACATTTGGAAGTCCATAATTGTTGAAAAACAAAAATCATAGTGCACATCTGCATTATGTAATTGAGCCCTTGCATAAGTTTCATGAAATTCCAATCAATGGTTTAGGAGGGGTAGTGGATATCAGCTGTTGGGTACAGAAAGACGGATGGACGGAAGGACGGACGGACATCATGAACAGTATATACCTCCCGCTTTCCGGGGGTTATAATAAACCAGAGGCTTCAAGGAACCTGTATCGCTCACCTGGTTTTCATTTGGCACAATCAAGCTAACATTGTAAGTTATACAGTTAAACTTCAGTCTCTCTAACTTTGGTAGCTCAAACTCAACCAGTTTTTGAACTGTATTTAAAGTCTGATCATGTTTTACTATATGTCTTTGTTGGAATTTTTTTGACAAAAAACATTCTTGCTAAGGACCACTTTTGACACCAGTTTTGAAGTCGAGACATCATTCTGTAAATGGCGGTCAACAATTTTTAACACCATAAAGTCGCAAAATCAATATTTATTTGGAAACAAAATTTTATTGAAGTCAGACAATGTTGAATTTTCCCGCCTTATTTGGTGGTCATTTTGAAAATGGCGGTCAATGTACAATTTCCAACACCGGTTTTGAAGTCGCAACATCAATATCATTAGGAAACCAAATTTCATTGAAATCAGACAATGTTGAATTTTCCCGCCTTTTTTGTCAGCCATTTTGAAAATGGCAGTCAATGAACAATTTTTAACATCAGTTTTGAAGTTGCCACATCAATACCTATNTGGAAACCAAATTTCATTGAAATCGGACAATGTTGAATTTTCCCGCCTTTTTTGGCGGCCATTTTGAAAAAGGTGATCAACGAAAAATTTTCAACACCGGTTTTGAAGTCGCAACATCAATATCTATTTGAAAACCAATTTTTATTGAAATCGGACAATGTTGCATTTTCCTTCCTTTTTTGGCGGCCATTTTGAAAATGGGGATCAACAAACAATTTTCAACACCAGTTTTGAAGTCACCACAGTATGGCAAACATTTCATCAATTTACACTTAACCTTCATCTTCTATAGTTTGGAAATAAAAGACGAAAAAAACAAAAAAATTAAAAATTTGGTGAAAAAAGGGCAATAACTCCTACAAAGGGTTTCTGATTTTCTTCAAAATGTCAGGGTGGATAGATCTTGATATGCTGAACATTTTATCAATTTAAAGTTGACCCCTATCTGTTATAGTTTTTTTTATAAAAAATAAAAAATATCAAAATTTTGAAAATTTTACAGAAAAAGGGCAATAACTCTAAGACGGGTTTTCAGATTTTCTTCAAAATTGCAGGGCTGTTAGATCTAGCCATGCTGATCATTTCTACCCTGTCAGATTTTTGATATCTTTAACGGTTTTCGAGTTATTTGCAAAATACAGCAACTTACCCCTATGTTCTATTTTTAGTAACAGCAGCCATGTTGTTTGATCCTCAGACTAATCGAACACAATTTTGAAACTGCATACCCTGGTGATGATTCAGGCCAAGTTTGGTTACAATTCGCCGAGCAGTTTCAGAGGAGAAGATTTCTGAAATTGTTGACGGATGGACGGACGGACGACGGACGCAAAGTGATGACAAAAGCTCACTTGGCCTTTTAGGCCAGGTGAGCTAAAAAGGAGAACTACATTACAAAACAACAAAGACGATCAAGAAATGTATAGAAACACTAAAGGCAACCAAAGACTACAGACGATGGTCATTCTTCGTTAACACAGTCAGTGGCTGGTACTCCCTACCACCGGACATTGCTGCTTCTAAATCACTTGAGATATTCAAATCTAAAATGACCACCATGTAGATATTGTACATATGTTTTTATCTTGCGCACAATTGCCAGTACAGCAGATGTTACATTTTCATTCTTGGATGAGGTACAAACTAAAAATCACAAACTTTGGAAGGGATCACCCAAAGACAATTGTAACCAAGTTTGGTTCCAATTGGCTCAGTAGGTTCAGAGGAGAAGACATTTGAATGCATTTCCCATAGGGTCCCCATGTTAAACTATGTTCCGCAGGGGTGGCCATCTGAACGCAAAAATCACAAACTTTAAAGGGGACCACCCAAGGACTATTTTGACCATGTTTGGTTCAATTTGGCTTGGCAGCTTCAGAGGAGAAGATCTTTGGATGCATTTCCCATAGGGTCCCTATGTTAAACTATGTTTCCTGCTGGTGGCCATCTTGAATCAGGTATGAACATAAAAATCACAAACTTTAAAGGGGACCACCCAAGGACTACTGTGACAAAATTTGGTCCCCATTGGCTCAGCGGTTTCAGAGGAGAAGATCTTTGAATGCATTTCCCATAGGGTCCTATGTTAAACTATCTTCCCCCTTGGCGGCCATCTTGGATGAGATGCAAACCTGCTTGACATATGTAGAAATTGTAGTTCTGGAAAACCTTAACACTTTTGCAATTCACATTTAACCTTTATCTCAAACAGTTTTTGAAATAAAAGTAAAAACGTTAAAAAAATGTTAAAATTCAATGAAAAAGCGGCAATAACTCCTATGTGGGTTGTCAGATTTTCTTCAAAATTGCAGAACATGTAGATCTTACTATGCGGACCATATTTGTTATACAAACCTCATTTCTATCTTCTACCATTTTCAATATGTAAGACTAAAAGTAACGAAATACTGAAAATTTTACGGAAAAGGGGCAATAACTCCAAGACGGGAAAACGGATATTCTCCAAAATTGCAGGGCAGGTAGATCTCATCATGCCGATCATTTTGACCCATGTCAGATTTTTGATATCTGTAATGGTTTTTGAGTAATTTGCAAAAAACGGCAATTTACTCCTTTGTTCTAGTTTTAGTAACAGCGGCCATATTGTTTGGTCTACGGACATAAAAACCACAAACTTGAAAGAGCACACCCTGGTGATGATTCATGCCAAGTTTGGTTAGTATTGGCCCAATAGATTTCAGAGGAGAAGATCTTTGAATAAAAGTTAACGGACGGACAGACGGACGGACGACGGACGGACGTCGGACGCCGAGTGATGCCAAAAGCTCAGATGACCTTTGGCCAGGTGAGCTAAAAAGGAGACGATATTTGAAGTAGCCGAAACAAAACTTCTATAATTCTTTTTATCGGTAATTAACGAAATTATTTGATGAAATTAATTTTGAAGAAATCATTGATTAGATGTTCGATCCTTTACCGTTTTTGTACATGTATAATTCTTTGTTTACATTGATGTGCTGATTGACAAGGTAGGCGTTGCTTTTTGACATTTTTTTTCGTATTGGGAAGTAGCAAAAACCGAAAATATTTTACTCAAGAGATCAAAGAAAAGTCATACAAATTACCGATAAATAAGATTATATACGAGAAAGCCAAGTTGGTTACAATGTAAAATAGTTTCAAACAACCTTATGTTTCTCATTTCTTGACATTCTACTGCTTATGACTTGTTCGTTTGGTACCCTATGTGCTAAGCTACAAATCGAAAACATTAACTAAGACGTAAAAATTAAACTATGTGTTATTTGTTTTGCTTTCTTGTTATGACGTCCATGTAACACCACAGTATGAAACATTAGTGAACTACTGAAGGTTTATGAAGTAGTTCCCTTTTTGAGTGATTCAATAGGAGTCAATTGTTTGTTATTACCTTTTCAAACTTCACCCCTAAGTAAAGTTTTTTCCTCAGTTTTGCTGGTAAAAATGGGAAAAATGTGTCGAAAAATGGTAGTACATATCTGACATCAACGTCTTTAGATTTAGGCAACCCTGCATAGAAATATATATGTCAATTGATAAAACAGATTAAAAAAGGTATAGCAAAAACTAATAATGAAAAACATAAATTGATAATTGCAAGTATGACCGATTGACACAAAGTAAAAAATCAGCTAGGGATAGAGCTTTCGGAAAAAAAAACCAGGAGCATGATGGTTAAAAGTTTAACATACGTTCAGTCTGTGTTTTAGAAGGATTTTCAAATGACAATTGCTACCATTTTAAAACCGAGGAGCAAAGTTGTTTTCCACCTGGGAAATCCGCACATATGTTAAATACAAAAATGGAAGGTGCAATTTTTCATTTAAATTCATTCAATAATTAAGGAAGAGGTGTGAAAAGCTACAGTGAAATTGAAATGGTTACGAATGTTTCAAAAAGCAGGGCTGCACTTTGTAATAAAATACCAAGTCGATTCATCCCAAATTCTTACATAGGTATGTCACGGCGGCAGACAGTACTATAATCAGAAAAAGCACATCCGGTAAGGCGTCCATGTTCGCATTGCATTTCGGAAAAGCCCCCATTTTTGCATTGCATGACGGTCTATAAAGTGTAACGTGTTCATTTGATTAATATAAGGTTACGACAATATCATTGCAAATTAATAAATCAACGCTTAAGATCGTGATTTTCATTTCTTGACTTTTCCGCAATAATATTTTAAATGACATTATATACCATTCTTTAAGCGTGCTGTTGGCACATAAATAAACACGCATTATTTTCCACATTAACACTTTTAGGAGAGTCATTATACTGGTTTTGTCAATAGTCAGAATAAAAGAAAAATAAGCCAGTTCGTTTTTTAAGCAAGTCCTTCCTATAGATCAGTAGATTCGCAATTGTTGAATTAAATTGTGAGTTTTGTTTGGTAACCATTACGAATATGAAGCCAGGAAATTCTGGTAAATATACCTTTTATTGTCTAGGTCGATGAATACTGACGTCAGACTAGCTTTTTGGAAAGCTAATACTTGTGTCTTATTTAGGTTTTTTTTTTGTGCGGTACGTCATATTATGGATTTCTAATTTGATAACACACAAAAAAAAACAACAAAAACAAAACAAATAAACTTAAAATTTAGCCGATTCAGCCATGTATTAAGTACTTCTTGGTATTAAAACTTCATTAGACTGACCACTTTAAGGAAGTTTTACAAATGGACAAAATTATATCCATATTTATCAAATTTATAATTCCAAACGTAATTGCAACGTCCTTTTTCATTTGTCAATGTCATGAACAACAAAGAAGTTATTTCTCGATAATGCTACTTCATTGAATATGATTCGATGTAAAATAGTGCAATATATGATGACCTCAAATTCAATGGCAACATTGTTCAAGTTCAAAGGATTGGAATTATAAGAAATGAAAGTATTTTTAGGGATTTTTGGATATGTAAACGTGGCCTTTCACTCACAAATTTTACATAAAGTCCTTCCCTTTTTCACAAATCGAACAATTCAATCGCGTATATCAGACAGAGTTGTTTGCGGCTTTACAAATATACCAATCGTATTTTATTGCTATATTTTGCCCCGTTTTGGTGTCACCGCTGTTCTTTGAGGATTTGATCGGCGACGTCTTCATACTATTTATAGCATTGTTGGTATCTACAATTTTAAAAGCAGATTTGTTTGTACCACACCGGGCAGAATTTGTGCAAGTGTGTTGGTTTTGGTATTGATCAACGCTTCAGTGGACAGAGTTGTTTGTGCCACAACGGATTTAAGTGTTGGGGAATTCATTAATTCTTCCAAACGTTTAGATTTTATCTGCACTGAAGAGACATAAGTTGTCGAAATGCGCATATGCAGAATTTAAATTTACAGTAACTTCGGTACTTAGTCATTTGATATCAATTTTGTTTGTATCATGGTGAATGAAAGGATATGAAGTAAATGTACATGAGACAAAGTCTCTACAAATACATGGCAAAAACAAGCGAAGGAACAACGCTTTTATTGTTGTTCTTCATCTTGAAGTCACCACGAGGCCTTCAACAATGAGCTTTGCTCATGCCGTTTTCACAAAAGATGCATAAAATGTTATGGTATTAACAGTTCAGTAAAAAAAAAGCTTTAGAATCATATGCATTCTGTCATATTCATTTGTCTTCTTATTACAATTTCTAGTTTATACCTCTGCATATTACAACTTCACCAGACTTGCACATCAATAAAAGACATTTTCTGGGCATTAAGAATCAACACGACAGAAATAAAAGGCTAGTTAACATTTTGGGTATTTACATTTCATGACACACAAAAGTTCAAACTTTGACAAAAAATCACCCAGTTTTTAAAGAAAAATATTGACTTTGTATTCATAACAATGATATTCAAATTCGTCCTGAAATTAATAAAGTGTATAGTCACTTCGGTATTTTATCAGAACCCCCTACGACTTCAAAATATTGAGTATGAAGACAAAAAAATCTTTAAGCATTAAAGCAGGGAAAAATATTGCTAAAATTAACAAATATTGGAACTTTTCTCATATTTTTGAAACTTTTCTCTTTATACACGTTGCAAATTCCACATAATTCAGTATAAGTTCACCATATCTTCGAGAAAAAAAAATAAGCATCTAAGCATTCTTAGTGTGTTACTTAAAAGACGACATAGCAGAGAATTCAAGGCAACCGTTTGCCTTTTCAAATGAATTATGTGTTTAGACATTGATTTGTCCTTATCTGACTCAACATTCGGATTATTGGCATATATAATTTCCCGGTATAATTAAACCCTTTGAATGCTGTTTTGGTTTTCCATATCTTTTTTCATCGAACACAGAAAGTACAATTTATAAAAAAAAAAGGCTATAAAGACGGAAAGCTTTCGTAAAGAGTTATTTTTAATTTGACCACGGTGAAGTTGGTCAAAGTTAACATTTAACTGATGAAAATTAGTATTACCTTTTAATTTGTGACGAAGAGTATAGATGGCTTAATTACCTTTCTATTGATTTCCCCCTGAAAACATTGTGGCATGTACATCTACTCTGAAAATAATTTCTCAGGAAAATTTTAGCCCTTTGTCTAGAGTTTACTTTTCAAGAGTATTTTTTTACTCTTTTTCATTATAATAAAAGAAAAGTATTGAACATTTACCTTCAATTAAACTCGTTGCTATAGCAATTACAACACAGTAAAGCATTCCCAGTACACCAATCCACTGGTAAGACAAGGCATAATATTTGTCCATACCTTGGCTGAAATATTACAGAGAAGCAACTTAAACTAAATGCACAAAATACACAATATAAACTATGTCCTTCCATATTTTTAAATTCATTTCACATGCACTAAATCATATTTGACGAAATCAATTCGACAAAAAGGAATGAGGCAGATATAAAAATAGCACACAAATATCTTATTATAATATCTTAATAAAACTTGTTACCAAAATCAAATCATTCTAATTTAGTCAGGCAGAGAAAAACCAATATTTTTTTTTATTAATAGTGGGTACTTGTTAAAAATGTCAGCGAAGATGACGATACAGAACCACAGACCTGAAAGAAATTTTCATACCATATATGGAATCAAATAAGATACAGTTCCTTTTGGACAAATTTGAAGTTTCGGCACGAACTGTGATTCAAGATTCATTTTACTTAGTATTAGGACGAACATTTTCTCTTCAGTGTCTACGACCTTTCAATGGCAATAGCTGTTGTATTGCTACCGGACACTAGTGGAAAAGGGGGGGGGGTGCGCCAATAAACCTCCTTTTTTTTCCCTTTGGATTTCGGTTCTTGAACATGTTTTTCTGTAATTTTGTTATTATCCTCATCAGTCTAACTTATGCAAGAATAAACTGTGGTAAGAATTTTTTCATCCTAAGATAATTTTTGTTATGCACAAATATATCCGCAGACAGAAAGTGATAGCATGATAGTCTTTTAAATGGTTACAAATCATATCCTACCATAATAAAGTGTCAAACGAATTGAGGACTGTCCAATGTCTTTTCACCATTAGATGGTAAGAGTATCGGCAACCAGAAATGATAGCACAAAAGACTTTAAATAGCAAAAAAAAAATTATAATTCGTCAGTACAAAGCTTCAGACTGAATTCAAAATAAACGCTTATTAACATTTGATTAAAACGACGAAAAAATTCATTCATAGTTGATTAAACGTAGAAACGGGGCGTCAGACGCAAAAATGCGGATAGCTCATCATTTCAATTCCGAAGAATTAATGAAAGCCAAGAAAAACTGACGAGAGTGTATGTCCACATAAGATTAAGTTCTGAAAGATAGAAAGTGCTAGTACGATCGCCTAGAAAATGACTGTCATGTTACTTAAAACTAAGATTAGATCAAAATTCATAACGCATTGACGGATGGACGGTCATACTTTCACCATTACCCATGGCTTTAAAATAGCCAGGGTATAAAAACAAAGTGAACTAGAGTAATAACTGTCGGAAACGACAGTGATCCCCGCACCCCCTGTTTGACACAGAAAAACAGCTATAGATCCTGGGTATAATTTTTCTTAAAATTTTTGAAATTAAACTATTGACAGTCACTATTTTTAACATAAGGAATTAAAGAATATATGGTTGTTAGGCAGAATTCCAAAAATAAGTTGTCTTTGAGACTTTCAGGAATTTTACCAAACTTGGAATCATATATTTTGGAAATCAA
>MJUU01014078.1:0-36477 GCA_002080025.1 Modiolus philippinarum | reverse complement strand
AAACTTTAAGGGCCTATGTTAATCTACGTTCCCTGCTGGCAGCTTTTTAACATAAAACTTTGAAGAGGGTCACCCAAGGACTATCATATCAAAATTCTACTGAAATTGTAAAGCAGTTTCAGAGTAGAAGATCTTTTTACGCATTTCCCATTGGGTCCTACATGTATGTTAAACTACGTTTTGCCACTGGATGCCATGTCGGAAGACGGATCAGCACCAAAGAAACAAACTTGGTCAAAATCTCACAAGTTTCATTTATGCAATGTTTAAATTGAATCCATTCAGTGGTTTTCTATTATATCTTTGCATGTATTTCCCCTTAGAGTCTAATTCATTGCTGGAGGCTATATTGGATGAAGGATCAGCACCGAAAAAACAACACTTGGTCAGCTTCTCATAAGCATCATGTATGCAAAGTTTGGTTTTAATCTATTCAGCAGTTCTCTAGAAGAAGATCTTCTGTTAAATTAAGTTCACAGCTGGTGACACTTGGTCAGCACCTGACAGGCATCATTCATACCATGTTTGATTTAAATCCATTCAGCAGTTCTCTAGAAGATCTTTGTGCGCATTTCCCATAGGGTCCAATGCTGTGGGTCATATACGATGACGGATCGGCACCTAAGTAAAAGCATCTCATAAGCATTATCAATGCCAAGTATGGGTTAAAGCAATCCAGTGGTTCTTAAAAAGAAGTTCTTTGTATGCATTTTACAATTGGGTCCAATGTTAAAATTTAGTTCCCAGCTGGTGGCCATGTTGGATGATGGATCGGCACCAAAGAAGTAACACTTGGTCAGCATCTCATGAGCATCATTCATGCCAAGTTTGGTTCAAATCCATTCATTTGTTCTCAAGAAGAAGTTCTTTGTATGCATTTTCCGATAGGGTCCAATGTTGAAATTAAGACCCTCGCTGGCGGCCATGTTGGATGACGGATCGGCACCGAAGTAACAGCACTTGGTCACCACCTTATCAGCAACAATCATGCCAAGTTTGGTTCAAATCCATTTGATGGTTATCAAGAAGTTCTTTGCATGAATTTTCCCATTAGGTCAAATAGTAAACTAAGTTCCCCGCTGGCGGCCATCTTGGAAGAGGTCGTAAAACTTGAACGTGTTCAATAAAATATAGTCCTTAATATGCAGAACATTTTTGCAATTTAAACTTGACCTCTATCTCAAAGCGTTTTTGAAATATAGGACAAAGAGTAAAAAATCACGAAAAATTTGACCAATAAAGGGCCACAACTCATATATATGTACTTGGAATTTTCTTCAAAATATCCATGTGGGTAGATCTTAACATGCTGAACATTTTTGCAATTTAAACTTAAGCTCTATCTGTTATAGTTTTTTAATAAAAAAATAAAAAACATCAAAATTTTGAAAATTTTACGGAAAAAAGGGCAATAACTCTAAGACGCGTCATCAGATTTTCTTCAAAATTTCAGCATGGGTAGATCTTCTTATGCTGATCATTTTTATTCCATCAGATTTTTTGATATCTGTAACGATTTTTGAGTTATTTGCCGAAAACTGTAATTTACTCCTATGTTCTATTTTTAGTAACGGCAGCCATGTTGTTTGACCTAAGACATATACAATAACAAATTTGAAACTAGATACCCTAGTGATGATTCAGTTTAAGTCTGTTTCCATTTGATCCAGTGGTTTCAGAGGAGAAGATTTTTGAAAGTGGGCTAACGACGGACGGACGGACGACGGACGCCAAGTGATGGCAATAGCTCAACCTGGCATAGCCAGGTGAGCTAAAAACCGAGGAATTTCATTGTCATATAATTTTTGATTTCAACCCTATAAACTCTACATGGATATTATAAAAAAAATATTCATAGAAATAAAAAGAAATGTCATTACCAAAGAAGAAACTGTACAAATATCGATGTTATTAGCATTTCTACCAATAAATATTTGTTGTATGCTTTAGCCTGAATGATAAAGCTAGATCATTTAATCCGTTGAAGATCTGAGAAATACTTTTCAAATAACTAAATACCGAAGTTACTGTGAATTTAAATTCAACTCATGTCTCTTCAGTGCAGATAAAATTTTAACTTTTGGAAGACCATAACTCAAAGATGTTTAAAAACTGATAGAGAACAATAAACCAATATGATCTAAATGTAAAGCCAAAATCAGCTAAGGACAGAGCTTTGCATGAGGTGCAAATTGGTGCAAACAAATTGCACGATTTGTTTTCAACAAGCTGTGCAGTTCTTTGATTTATAAAAGTTCTGTACGAGTTTTTTTTTCATAGAAAAAATTAAATGCGCAAGTCATCCTGCTGTTATGACTTGATAAATAATAGTTCATTTTAAGATTTTTTTTTACATTATCATGGTCCAATTTCTACCTACAAGACACAATATTATATCTTTTATACAAAATTAATGTTAAGTACACAGTTTTACTCTGACTAACAATATTGAAAACTCCTCATACACAAAAACCTTTAAGATATCAAATATATTTTTCACATTTCTCACCTTCTTGCCTCTTTCAGAGTTGCCATTGAACTGATTCTTTGTACTGTGGATTGGTTGAACGATAAGGAAATCATACGCAAACTCGATCCAACTGTCAAACACCAGAACGTGTGCCTGATTGTCGGATCCACATCAAAACTATTAAAAAAAGTGAAAGGAACAAATCTTGGGTAACGAAAAGTTCTCCCGAGAATCAACATAAATGAATCAAAAATGTTTTTCTATAGTATTGTCACTCTAAACTATTGTAAGATACAGAACCAGACCCGAAAGGTAGATCCATGAGATTTTGCTTTAATTCGGCTCAATTGAAGAACCAATCATACCAACCTGAAATCTGTAATAAAAAGTATGGGTCATCATGCTTGTTTGTTCTAAAATTTAGGTCAAAATGTGGTAATTTTTATAGATTTTGCACCTAAACGTACAAGGAATGCATGGGGAAAATATAGAAATTTTAAGCTTTATAGAAATAAACCTTTTATCAGTGAGAATTTCATACATTTTTGTGAATAGATAGTTTATGATATGATCTATTGATTACAAGAAAAAATGTGACTTTGTATATGTCACCATGCTTTTAACGGAGATATTTTACGAAGTGTCTGGATTGAAAATTATTTACGGGAAAGGGGAAATTATACGCGGCAAAGTGTACACAATATGACGTTTCACATGTGTCATTCAATTATGACCTCACAAAGGAAAAGATGTCTTCCGGTCCGAAAATCAACCTCTCCCGTATCCGACTCATCAAATGTGCAATTGAATTGCGCAGCGCAACAGTGTCTATCTACCTTAATTCCAGCAACTTTGAAAGCTTCAAGGCATATTCATTACATGGTTTTATTGATACTGTTTAAATAATTGGTGATTACAATCAATAATTTCTGCAAGATGCTTTTTTCATTAAGGAAAAAAATAATTATGTTGCAAGTTTTATAAATGCGCTTAAAAGTCAAAAGAGAATCAACTAAGAAAGAAGCTTTGAACGAAGAATGTTCTTTTTTACAACTCCCAAAGATGTCTTCACTCAACTATTGACGTCTTCATACCTCATATAACATTTAAAGGAAGTATTCGCCATGAAACATCATTTTTTAGGGCTATTTAACCAATAAGCTGTGTTTAAAAGTGTTTTCTGTCACGATTATATAGAAGCTGTTGAAATGCCAGATTAAAAAAAATTATACTTACTTAAAAAGGTTTAATCTTCCATTTTCAGCATTTATCTGGAAAACTTTGGTTGGTCCCCCAACAAACAAGGTGCCCTGAAAGACATGAAACCAGAAATAATTCTAAAGAAGTTGGAAACATATTCACTCACACTTAGTACTGAATGAATACAAAATTAATTTTTATACAAACGGTATTGCATTAAAGACAAGAGATAAAAATTTCACCAATGCTTATTTTTTTTGTATTTTTAACCAAGACAGACCAAGACAAATATTTCAAATCTATGAAGTCAGTTCAAAGCAAAAATAAATAATTTTTTCAATGCTAATTTAAGTTTTCTTCATCCTTTCCGACTGCTTTTTAATCCCAAAGCAGTCCGAAATTGTGCCCTATAGTGTGTGTAACGTGTTATGATCTCTGTACATAAAAGACTCCCAGCAGCGAACTCTCTTCAGAGGTCCATAATTAGCTGATCGAAAATTTATATTTCCCGCCTCTGCCTATTACAGTTATCTTTAAAAGATGCAATAAAAACTTCGGACTAATTACCTTAACCCGTAGCGTATGTCAATCATGTGACACGGAGAATTCATATTGTTATTTGATAATTTTCCCCCAAATTATGACATATTGGGATTTGCAAAATTTCAGTTTGCGTGTTATAAACTGCTTTTAAAACATTCCGATATACACTTTTATGGTAAAGCGTTAACAAAAAAGTTAAAGAAAGTTAAGCATTCGAATGAGTAAAGACGAGATATCAGTGCATGAGCATTAAACAAGCTGTAACCATTTACTTCAGTGTACACTGTACAGAAATGCGTTTTTCATTGCATTCACATAACACTTACCTTGATCAAAACCGAGAAAATACCCATAAACATAATAAGACATTGGAAAACATCAGTCCATATGACAGCTTTGATTCCTCCCTGAAATTTTTGTATAATCACTTGCAACATAATGAAATACAGTTCATTTGGAATATCTAACATTGCTTCAGAAATTAATTCGCAGTAACTTCGATATTTAGTCATTTGTTACCTTTGGGTCGATGCCCCTGCTGGTGGACTGTTAGTCCCCGAGGGTATTAACCAGGCCTGCAGTCAGTACTTCGGTGCTGAACCGAAAGCCAATTCTATTTGGAACCTTACAATATCTAAATTTATATAAATTTTGTTGAAAACCAAGGAGTATTTTTCTCGTGCAAAGCTCTGTCCTTAGCTGATTTTGGCTTTACATTTAGGTTTTATTGGTTATTTGTTCTCTCTCAGTTTTTAACAATTTTTTAGTTATTGGTCTTCCAAACGTTTAGATTTCGTACTGAAGAGACGTAAGTTGTCGAAATGCTCATATGCAGAAAATAAATTCACAGTAACTTCGGTATGTAGTCATTTGAGAGCTTTATATAACAACATGGACTTTTTTCTTGTTTGATTTTTACTGCGAGTCTTTTTGTGTATTTATTTTTTAGCAATTCACCACACATAGGGGGAGGGTTTGGATCCAACAAAACGACTTTACTTTTTTGGGGCCATTTAGGGCTTGCTTTATGGTGTGAGGTTCCTCACTGTCTTGAAGACCGTACGGTGACCCCTAGATGCTTTGTTTAGGGTATTTTTAACCTGAAGAAGGGATGTTGTCTCCTTGACATTTACCCTAATTCCTTTCTTTTTCAAATTGATTAACGTTGAGATTATACACATAGCCATAAATGAATACGTCAATAAGCAAAACATATACGACTTGAATTCATCACTACCGGAGTTTTACGGTCGACATCATGATACTGTACATGTGGATCGCTATGGTATATCTTTTTTTCCAAATGACAAAAGATTTTGCCCTTCACAGCTAAAGTTTTCTTCCACTGTATTTGATTTTACTACCGGAATTGACATAGTGAACACGGCGTGTGTCTTATATGAATCAGGAGATTGTTACTCTACCGGTGCACCTGATCTCACCCAATTGTTTATTACTAGATTCATGTTTTTTATCTGTGTTATGTGTCTTCATTCGTCTTTTCTGTGCTGTACTCATCTTTGTTTCTTGGTATTTCCGTTGTTGCTTATGTCATTGAATTCTTCTTTTTTGGACTGACGGTTCGGTCCCCACTTACTATATAACAGTCAGACTAGAAACAAAACCAGAATGAAAGGTTGAAAAGTGAACAAAGGCAAAAATTATGTAAAAGAAAAAAAAATGCTGTTGAAGGTGATTGATTTTTGAGCGAGAAAGCTAGTATTACGTACGAAAAAGTCGGCATCTCGACAAGAGGCTATATTTCTCGTATTTTTAATTTGTGACATATCGCGTGCCATAGTCGTAAGATGCTTACTTTTCTTTTATTCTTAATGAACACCATTTTGTTATGGAAATATAGAAGAAGAAGATTAAATTTCCCAAAACATTTATGTCTGCCTTGTTTATAAAATATGGCAAGCGAAATTAACCTGAATGCAGAGAAACTCGGTTTTGGTTAGCGAAACCGGGTTTCGCTGTCTGTAAAGCTAGGTTTCCTTACAGGAAACCCAGGGTTTCCTGGACTAAACTCGACTTTAGTACTGCAAATGTGAGTTTCCTCTTCGAAATAAATACATTACGCAGCATCCAATGGGTTTCTGAAGCTAAACCCAAGTTTCCTCAAGTAAATGTTGGTTTTCCTCACTGAAACCGGGTTTCGCTCTGAGAAACTAGGTTTTGGTTAGAGAAACCTGGTTTTCATGCCAGGAAACTCGATTTTCCAAAAGCAAAAGGTAGTTTTCCTGTAAAATTACATAGAAGCCTGAGTGTTCTATGAATTTATGAAGCTAAACCCAAGTTTCCTCATGAAAAGATGGGTTTTAGACAGTTATTTCATTTTCTCATAGGAAATACATAATAGGCTGATCGCTAATATTGATTGGTCAATTTTCCGACTTGTTTTGTAAGGGTTGTTTTCATTAGAACGCATTATTTTGTCATTTATTTACCTATTTTGTTATTTGCTGGGACATGCATAATTCATATGTCTCAACTTACTTCTAAATACACAATAATTATAAACGAATTTGCGGTTTTGAACATTTATAGTATTCTCAACACGATAAATCTGAAAAGATCAACAGATGTTAAAATAAAAGTAAATAAGAGACAACTTTATTTTTCATGGAAGGAGGTGTGTATTTTTACAAGTGTTGCAATACAAGAGGAAAAGGTACCGTTGGACGGCGTTATAAATGTCAAATAAAATTTGGATGTGAATTTAGTTTTGGCAGAATGATGACTATTGGTAAGATTGCTTTTAATTTATACGCAATGCCGTCTTTTTATAATGTAGCACCGCATCTTTAGCTGCAGCTGCAAAAAGAGAGAAAAAAGGAGATTGATGGGGGGTGGTGATACAACTTTATGCTTAAAAGATATCCTGAGGATCTCACTCAAATTGCCCGAAGTTAGTTTTTTCCTCCGTCATATTACAGGGTCTGCACTGAAGTACTCGGACAACTGTAATGGTGGATACCCCTGGGGACCAACAATCCACCAGCAGAGGTTTCTACCAGGTGACAATGAATAACTAAATACTGAATTTGCTTTAATATCCGTTTATGTACAACTTTCATGACTTTTCGAAAATTTTACTACGTTTTATCCAGAATTTTATATAATGCAATGTTCATGTTTAATAAATTTTAGCAAAGGTAAGGTTTGAAAAGTGAGATTATTGGTCATTAATTAAAAATCAAGCAAGACAAGCTTTAAAAATGACCAAGGCTAATCAAGTTTTGGAAAGTTTTACTTCATTTTCTTTCTTAAGAGTCTTAAATAAATACTGTGATGTAAATATATCAGGAATTTTAGCATAGGTTTGAAAAGTAAAATATATATTCTGTAGTTTAAATTGAAACTTTAAAATTACCAAATCGTTTTTTTATTCAATTTATTTCAGTATATCCCTCTGAATCATGATATATAAATTTCATATTTTTTTGTATGAATTTAATACATACAAAAAACATTGTTTAAAAATTATCATACTTCTTAGATCATGTTAATCAAAGCTTGGAGCCTTTTTTTCTGGAAAAAAATAATACAGTGCTCCGAATTGGAGGATTTTAACCATTATAAGCTTGTATTCATAGCAATATGACAACTACCGAGACATAAAGGTACAAATTCTGCATAAACAATATTTTTTTAGAAAAAGGGGTCCCAACCCTCCCCCAGACACCCTTCTGGATCCGCTAATGGATCCTTTCCTTTTTTTCTTGATATCTCGACATCTGCTATCAATGTTATTGATCCGTGTTTCATACACGCCGATAGAGAATTAGGCCAGGTAACCCTAAAGCGTACAGCGGGTACAATGCACGACGTATGAGAAAAGCGAGGAACGAATAATTAGAATTTGGCTTGCACGATACCTTTTTCGGTTTGCAAGACACACGGCAAATACAACGACACCAAACACGTCAAGATATGAAATAAAAAACGGAAAACTTTATTAATCTCTAGGCAATGTACAGCTGTATTAATAAAACTTTCGGGAGTAATTTTATAATTAATTTCAAGCTAATTTGTTCAAAATATCTAAAATGCAGTTACCGTTGGCAGTTACACAAGGAAAATGATTCGAACCAATGAAAATACAGCTTATTTATTCATTTAGGATAATGGATCAATCAATCAATCAAATTCAGTAATCTGCCTATTATGTATGTGAAAAATAAATCGTCGTCTAAAACCCACATTTGCAAGAGGAAACTTTGGTTTAGCCTCAGAAATTCATATAGATCCTCATCCTTCTATGAAATTATAAAGGAAAACTACTTATTCTTATTTGCAACAACAAAGTACAGTTTAGTGCAGGAAACCTATGTTTCCTGAGCAAAACCTGGTATCGGTGGGGAAAACATACGTTTGCTTGAGGAAACTTGGGGTTAGCTTCATAAACCCATTGGATGCTGAACATTGTATGAATATATTAGAGGAAACTCACATTTGCAGTACTAAAGTCGAGTTTAGTCCAGGAAACCTAGCTTTATAGACAGCAAAACCCGGTTTTGCCAACAAAAACCGGGTTTCTCTACATTTTGGTTAATTTCGCTTGCCATAAATGCAGTTTCCTCTTTATTTTTGCATTTTGTGTCGACGTCAATGTATACAATTTATTCTCACTTACCTATTGGAGACACAATTCTTAAACATATGTTTATAGAAAATAAGAGTAAAATTATATCCCTTGATAATGCTGTATATTACTGATATTTAGTTTAACTAATATTAAAATGTCACAACCATGTGGTATGACTTTTGTTTTGCTTATATTCTGACCTAAGGCTGATGATGTGTCCAATATTATAAATTTATCTTTATTTATTCTCAAGTTTTGATGCTTGTGTTATATATACTACTCAACAAAAGAAACGTTACCCAGACTTAACTTAAAGAGATAACCATACTGTATTTTGTATCTGAGGGGGTAAATTGTAGATTTTTACTGTCGCAAATTGAGTTTTCCGGCGACGCGTTAGTGAAGCCGGAAAACGGATATTTGTGACTGGAAAATCCTTGATTTACCCCTGAAGATCCTAAAATACAGTTTCTTTATCTCCATTTAAATGCAAACTCGAAAATAAAATTTTTAAAATCGATTTTTTAATCACAGGAATTTTGGTGTGCGTCTGCGCCATTAGGTTGCTATTGGTTCCGACGGTAAATTGTGGATTTTACCCCTCAAAATTCTGACGCCATCCAATCAAAATTAGCGTTACAAATATAAGTGCATTAGAATTGTCTTTACTTTCTCCCAGAAAACTATAACGTAAAAATTAACCTTATGCCCGAAAATGTCCCTTACAATTCCTTAACCATCTGCGGTCGCAATCAAGGCCATTTTTCTGATTCTCTGTATACAGATCTTAAGAGTCAGTATCTACATCTTTCTTTGACCAAATCGTCCCATTTTTGAACCGACTGACATGGAAATTTGTTTACTTTGACGACCATAAATTTTCCGTTTTTAACTAACGTTCTCATAAGTGTAAAACACGTGTTGAGCGATCTAGACTTTGCGACGTCTCACGACTTGCAGCCAGGTGATTTTTCATTCGACGAGTATGTTTCCTTTAGATAAAACATTAGTCTTTAGTTTGATCTTCTTAACCATACAAATGAATTGTTAGCCAAAATCAAGATGCTAAGTCATTGTTCACGTTGATTTTGAATTGAACGAGGCACGGAAACGAGAGATTGTGACAATACCTGATAAAGTGTCACAATAACTGACATTAAAAATTTAAATAATTCATCAATTAACGGTGAATTCGACTATCGGACGAATAACTAATATTTCTGATTTTCATTGTAACCGTTTCGGAATTGATTTGAGAATGTTTTTTGCTTAGAATACATTGATATACTAAAATAAAATTTTAAATTGCAAATACGATTATATTAAAATAAAATAACCGTATCGTTTCTTTTGTTGAGTAGTATATTTACCATTAGTTTACTGAAAAAATATTTACAAAACATGGAAAAAGAGAGAGAGAGATGACAAGTATAACAGCAGAATTCCTTTAGTACAAACCCTAACATTGCCAGAATTATATTACCTAGGTGAATTATAAAGAATTTGAAAGTTATTTATAATACAACTTTATAATAATTAAGGCATCTAAACTTAATTATACTTCAAAACAACGGTACCGAAGGAACAAAGCACAAGAATACATAAATCAAAGTCCAGAGACAAGGCAAAATCAAGAACACCAGAAGACGGAAGACCAAATTAAGGGAGTACGACTGTCAGAAATTTTGCAAATAGAATTAAAACGCTGACATTTTGTTTCGAAGAGCTTTGCAAATAAAACAACTAGAGCAAAAAATTTTGAAAATCCATGTAAGAATTTTTTAGATATACGATGTCAAAATTTTGGCGGGAAGCATTTCTCTCTAGAGTTTTCCTTCAATTTTCATTAGCTGTTTATAGGCCTAAAAATATATGAAAATATAATTGGAAGTTGATAAAATTTTATGCATTCTAAAGTGACCTATGACTACGAAAATATGATACATGTGCAAAACATTTTAACCCTGTTTAAATGGATAAAACCCGAGGACATCGAAAGCTTCTGAATTCTGACACTCATACTCCCTTAAGGTATTTTTTTGCAACGTGGTAGTTATAATGATACCCCGTTGCAGAGAAATAACTTAATTTGAAGTATAAAATGCATAATCACATCCGTATACCCCTTTGCATAAATATAAACCACACCGAAACAAGTTAAAAACTCATGATAAGTACTTATTATTACAACTTGAACTATAAAGTTTATTAGTGTGGTCGACATTTTAATATAGTGATGGGTTTTAGTGTTAAACGGTATCTTACTCAAATATGTCTCTCCCCCTCTCAAAGGGGAGACATATTGTTTTTGTCTTTTCCGTCTGTCGTCCGTCTGCCTGTCCGTCTGTCTGCCCGTCCGCAAGTTTGTGGATGCCCATTCTCCAACATTTTCCATCGGATTTCGACCCAACTTTACAGGGTTATTGACCTTCATGCCGAGTTGTGCATATTGTCTGGCCAATTTTTGCTAGAGTTATGACCCTTTCTGACATAGAATTTTGATAAATTCAGTTTGTAGACGCTAATTCCCCACATCTATCATTTGATTTCAACCATTCTTTTGAAATGCTTGTATCAAGTCAGGACCATTGCGGTCGAGAATGTTGCCGGTGGTTTCCTCCTGATTTGTCTTTTTGTCTCAAGGACTTGGGCTCTTGACCACTCTATTCGGTAATTTTGGTATTACCCCCATGCAATGGCAACATATACAGATACAAATCCTCTCCAGTGAGATATGTACTGGGGGAGACATTCCTTCTAATTTATTTCTGTTTTTGTTCTGAAATATGAAAACAGTAAAAAAACTGCAAGATAAAAATCGGGAACATAACATTATAAAAAGTTTTGTTTAAAATCCTTTAGCGATTGAGCAAGGTACGCACCTTCCTCGTTAATTCTTTTCAGTCAAATAAAAATATTGTTAGGTTTTGTACCATATCACTGTTAAAAGTATGTTCATCCAGAGGATGGGAGAGACTAGGTCAGGTCAAGCCAAAGACGGTAATATATTGGATAGCGTGCTCGCAAAGAGAATGAGAGATCCTCAGTAAGATTACAAAAGTCTTTGATAAAATATTTAGCGAGCTCTCACAAAGGTTGAGAGATCTTCAATCGGGTCAAACCAAATACGGTGGTTTAATATTTGTAATATTAAGCGTGTTCGCGCAGAGTACGGGAGATCATAAGTCAGTCAAACCAATGTCGGTTGTATTAAGAATAGCATGCTCGGACATGGTACGAGGGATCCTCAGTCAAATAAAAACAAACCCAACCTATATTTACTACTTCTCCACTAAGAATTCAACATTTAGAAGTAATTGCATTAAATAGTCGGTATGGAAAAAGTGTGATATGTGAGTTTGGTACCATGTCTTGTTGTTAAATTACGTTGTTTGTTAGCACGTTAAAAATCAGCCAAGTACTTTTATCCCCGCACTTTCGAAGAAAGTACGGGAATAATGTTATACCCTCCGTCTGTCCGTCCGTCCGTCACACTTTTCTTGTGACTCAAACTCCTCCTACATTTTTGGATTTAGGGATTTAATTTTGTTGTAGAATTGTTGCATATAGTCTGTAGATGCGCAATAAGCTTTCAGATTTTCGATAATGGTCTTGGTGCAAACAACAGGCCCAATGATGTCAGTTTTTACACATGTCATGCATGTGGCATGTGACACCAACTCCTCCTACATTTATGGATTTATGGATTTAATTTTGTTGTAGATTTGTTGCATATAGTCTGTAGATGCGCAATAAGCTTTCGGATTTTTATCCCCGCACTTTCGAAGAAAGTTCGGGGATAATGTTATACCCTCCGTTTGTCCGTCCGTCCCTCACACTTTTCTTGTGACTCAAACTCCTCCTGCATTTTTGGATTTAGGGATTAAATTTTGTTGTAAAATTGTTGCATATAGTCTGTAGATGCGCAATAAGCTTTCGGATTTTCGATATTGGTCTTGGTGCAAACAAGAGGCCCCATGATGTCAATTTTTACACATGTGGCATGTGACACAAACTCCTCCTAAATTTATGGATTTAGGGATTTAATTTTGTTGTAGAATTGTTGCATATAGTCTGTAGATGAGCAATAAGCTTTCGGATTTTTAATATTGGTCTTGGTGCAAACAAGAGGCCCCATGATGTCAATTTTAACAAAGACCTAAAGATGTGCATTAGACACATGTGGCATGTGACGCAAACTCCTCCTACATTTTTGGATTTAGGGATCAAATCTTTATGCATAATTGTTGCATATAGTCTATAGATTTGCAATAGATTTTGGAATTTTGGTTCCGGTTCCAACTTTGGTAAATTTCCTGAAAATGTCAAAGACACATATCTTTTTTTTTTTAATTTTGGCATATTATCTTATATTCTGACAAGTGTTTTTGGTAAAAAACAAAATTCTGAAAACTTAGGATTCTGAAAGGCGCTTCAAATTTTGGTAAATTTCCTGAAAGTCTCAAAGACCACTTATTTTTTGGAATTCTATCTTACAACTGTACTTAAAATGTTTGTGTAGTTTAGGACAAACATTTTCATCAATTGGATTTCAAAATTATTTGATTCCAGTTTTGGTAAATTTCCTGAAAGTCTCAAAGACCACTTATTTTTGGAATTCTACCTAGCAACCATACTTAAATTGTTTATTTAATTTAGGACAAACATTTTCATCAATTGGATTTCAAAAATATTTGATTCCAATTTTGGTAAATTACCTGAAAGTCTCAAAGACCACTTATTGTTTTGAATTCTACCTAGCAACAATACTTAAATTGTTTGTGTAGTTTAGGACAAATATTTTCATTAATTTAATTCAAAAATATTTGATTCCAATTTTGGTAAATTTCCTGAAAGTCTCAAAGACCACTAATTTTTTGGAATTCTACCGAGAAACTGTACTTGAATTGAATTGTTTGTGTAGTTTATGGCAAACATTTTCAACATATGGATTTCAAAAATATTGATTCCAATCTTGGTAAATTTCCTGAAAGTCTCAAAGACCAGTTATTTTTTTTCGAATTCTACTTAGCAACCATATGTCCTAGATATTCTTGTAGTAACAATAACGACTATCAATAGGAAGATTAAAAAAATAATGAAAAAAAATTATGCCCAGGGTGTATTACAACTGTTTTCTGTGTCAAACAGGGAGTGCGGGGATTGCTGTCGTTTCCGACAACACAGTTGGATTTGTGTCAGACATCTGTTCCTTGTTCTGGCCATGATTAAGGCTGAATTAAGTATAGATTTATTTTCATTCATTATTCATTCAAATAGAGTTAACTGTTTTCAGTATTCAAAATAGGGTTAACTGTTTTCAGTATTTGGACATCGCTTTTCATCTGACATCATTTGAAAAGAAATATGATTTTTTGATTTCATAAAATTTCAATTATGTTTTCTCCAAAATTTTGAGCCAAACAAAAGGTAATTATATAAGCGATTTAATATGAAGATTTAATGTAACCAGAGGGAGTAATACCCATCAACCTAGTAGTCAATTCTCCAATACTGGCCCAAAAACCGATTTTGTCTAAAATCTCGTGCAAAGCTCTGTCTTTAGCTGATTTTGGTTTTCGATTAAGATCCTTTTGGTCCAATTACTTTATTAACATTGTACTTTTACATGTTGTATAAATAAGTAAATACCGAAGCTATTGTAAATTCACTTGTTGGCCATTTTGTCAAATCATGTCTCTTCAGAGTAGATAATATCAAAATATATTATGTATCTTATACAATTAAAGATTACTTACAATTGATGTATATACAACTGATGCTATTGCTACAGAAAACACAGATCCAAGGAATGGCATGTTTGTAACTGTAACGTATAAAAGTACATTTATTAGCAGAACAAATATATTAAAAACGAAAACTTATGATAAAATATTCCTACTTACGTATGTGAAAAAGAGTTTTGATAGAGAATCGTTATTATCGATTCGTGCAAATATTATCGTCCTAGATTAACAAGACAAATGAAAATGCAAAAAACAACATAATCCGTTGAAAACCGTAATATATTAACGTAAGAAATGTGTATGCTGAAGTCAACGCTTGCTACTTTTGATTTATGACAACCGAAACACGTAGAATCTAATGCATACATATTTATTATTTTACTCACCAGCTTCTAATGCAATACCTGGACCGAACAATACAATACCCATGTAGAAAACCTACAATGTGATGGAATAAACGGAATGAGTAAACCATGAAATACTACATATAACTAAATACCGAAGTTACGTAACGAAAACAGATACAATCCTGACATGGGAACGCATAAGGATAATAAAATACGGATTTTTGAAAGGGGTGACTATTTATAGTAAAAGGAGACAGTTTGAGTCTAAAAATAGCCAACTAAATGTTGTTTCAAGAACCTAATTGTTCTGTACCTCGATTTTAATTTTCTGTGCAGTTGTACATCCTGTTTAAAATATTGACCGATACAATGGGACACAAATGTTGTATGCAGAATGTCTTTAATAGAACATACCATGTATGCATATACTAAAGATTTTAAGAAAAAATTATACATTGCATGAAAACAATGTAAATAGTGTTTAATGAATTTTAAACCTTTTTCGAATTTGTGGATTTCCTATGTTTAGGTTCTAGTGCTGCTGATGAGGTATCAATTTCCGAAATGGCTAAGCAGTTCTTTAAAATTTATTATGTGTTATGGTCTCATGTTCATTTCCTTTCATAAAATATTGAGTAAATGTACTCGAGACTTATATAGTAAAGCCAAGCAATGGAACAATGCCTTTTTATTGCTCTTCATTTATTATGTAAATTTGAATATCTCTATATACTAAACTCCAAGAAACATCTAATGATTAACAAGTACGAGTATTATTTTTTTACATTTGAAAGAACATATTGCAAAGCAATTTTCAGTAAAATACAGAACATACTTACATAGCTGATCATTCCAAGAGTTGTTCCCAATAACCGGACATGCTTGCTTTGATAACGAAGCTCAAAATACTACAATAATTAAATTAACACCCAGTTATTTGATATTCTTGATCCTTAAACACATACGTATTTGATATCTTAAGGTAGTAGACCTAGGTTAAGGGACATAACTCTTAAAAATCATAGGTGAGTTTGTTGAAATCATTTTCATAAACAGATTCTAAGCCTCTGAGTAACATAGATGATTTTTTATTCTTTTTCACGTCAATGCTTAAAAAGCATTGATGAAACTAACTATTTCAAACGTCTTACTGATTTAAAGAGTTATCTCCCTTAACCTAGGTCTACTACCTTAAGCCTAGTAAAAGATGAACATGTGAAAAAAACAAGGTATAACAGTAAACCAAATTACATTTGCATAATGCTTTGTGTTGGGCGTTTTTCTATTATTGACATAAACAAAAACAGGTCTCACCGAAACTACAATATTTTTGCACAAGGGACTGATATACCCTATATCAAAGAACTTTTTAATGAAACTCTGAAACGGAATTTTTTGAAGCCTTGATTGGTAAGTTGGTCACAAAAACTATGTCTAATCAGAAAGTCTTATTATTTATACTAACTCTCGTATAACGAATCAACAATGAAACATTCACTCCGTAAGCAGGAAAAGTTGAAGTATTACTGTCGTTGTTAGGGAAATTGATAATTTTGAAATAAAAGCGTCCCTTTTGTCGTAAATTTTAGTACTGAGATGACCATTTTTATCAAGATGTTATAAACAATGAAATGCTTTGGAGTAAATGCACATAAGAAAAACTCCTACAAATACATGGAAAAAGGGCAATGGAACAAGGCTTTTATTGTTGTTCCTCATCTTGAAGTCACCATGAGGCTTTCAACAACAACAACGGCAGTAGAATACCGAAGGAACAAAGCACAAGATTACACAAATCAAAGTCCAGAGACAAGGCAAAAGC
Organism: Modiolus philippinarum; assembly: GCA_002080025.1. Classification (NCBI taxonomy): domain Eukaryota; kingdom Metazoa; phylum Mollusca; class Bivalvia; order Mytilida; family Modiolidae; genus Modiolus; species Modiolus philippinarum. The sequence continues at coordinate 19,757 of MJUU01014078.1, read as the reverse complement.
AAGAACACCAGAAGACGGAAGACCAAAGACACCACATGCCCACAAAACACACGAACATTACATATACAACACAAAAAACTAAAGCACTCTCAAAAAACAGAGTGACATCAGGTTTTCCGGATGAGCTTTCTCCCACCTCATAGCAAGTTCCATGTCGAGCAATACTACATCCATGCCTTCCCACTTATGAATGCAGGATTGTCAACAAACATATGAAATAAACTGACAAAGTATTCTTACAACTGTTGTCATTCGTTGCCCGACAAAAAGGCCAACAGAAAATAACAACAACAGGACACTCATCGAGTCAATTGCAAGAAAACTAGGCATTATAAAATACGGAGACGTGGGCATTATAAAGAGGTGGTCAGAAAAATATAATGAAATTGCAAAACGTAAGATGCCAAAATTTTGAAAAAATTACATTGTGTTCTTTTGAGAAATTCTATCAAGAACAAAAACACCATAACTGAAATAAATATAGAGCGTGCATCTCTCTTACAGAGAATATTTTTACGGGTTCCACACTGCAGGAGAGACAAACTCTGGTATCATACAAGCAATTAAAGGATATGGAATAAATACATATGAGACAAATTCTCTACAAATACATGGTAAAACCAAGCAATGGAACAAAGCTTTTATTGTTGTTCTTCATCTGAAGTCACCATGAGACCTTCAACAATGAGCTTTACTCACAAAACTGATAGCAAGTTTAAAACGGTCAAAAAGTAAGTTTAAAAATGTAGAGGAAATGTAGATCTAGTGGTTTTTGTCGTTAGTTTGTCTCTAGTTCTGGAGGATATATTGATGGGATCCATTTAGCCAAAAATGTACTTTTCACATGTATCTCACGAACCAAAGATAACTTGCAAGGTAACATATTTTGAACATAGAATCTTATTGGATAAGCATTCAAAAATCTTCCCGAAAATGGGAAAATGGGTGATCCTTAAAAAAACGTGGGTTGATAAATTTTTACTACAATTTGCATCAATTGGTAATATTATAAAAGAGTTAAACCTTTGATCTATCTGATTTTCTGAAGGCAATAATTCAGTTGAGCGATGCAGGAGTTTCAGAGTCGCTTGTGCATAATCATTACACATATCTTGCTAATATAGCACATCACTTAAAAATGTAATCTAAGTGAGATAGTTACAAAATAATCGTTTTGTAAAGTCTTGCTTATTAATAATCTGTCATTATGTTAATATTCCAATAATTTTAATTTCTACACGGAAAGTTCGCATAAGAAAGATTACCTCAAAAACACTCTTTATTCTTAATGGGTGTGCTAAAGGTACAACGATCCTGGCTCCAAGTAAAATTGCTATCATGAATCCAAAGTTAGACAGCCAAAACATGATTCCATGTACATATATCTCCGCCGGAAACCCTAACATCATAATGGATGACTCAAAGGAAACCATTAAAGATAAAGCAACCGGTAATATAGACATATGTCGGTTGCCCACGAGGTATTCTGTCGTTGTTTTCTGTTTCCCGCCAGAAAATGCATAAAAAAGTCCTATAGCAATCGATATTACAATTGTTATGCCAAATATGACAAAGTCTACGGTCACAAACTGTGGATGTATATACGTCATGGTTGGTGTAGAATTTCCTACAAAAAAGGAGAATTTGTGAAATGTTGCTAGAGTTATACTAACGCTGACCTGTTATTAACGGTAATCAATATTCAATTAACTGCTGCTCTAGTGTTACTATGAAAACAATGCTTCTATATGCAAATTTAAAAACAAACTTACTTAAAAGAAAAAAAGATAATTCTATTTAAAACTAAGGAGAATCTCTCTCTTGCAAAGTTCTTGCATAGCTCTGTCCTGAGCTGATTTTGGCTTTTCTGTTTATCTATGCTTTTGAATTTGTTCTCTCTCAGCTTTAACACATATCTTGGTTTATGGATATCCAAATATTATGATTTGATTTGCACTGAAAAGACATAATCATATAAGTGGTCGAAAAGACCAAATGCAGGAATTAAATTCAAAGTAATTTCGGTATTTCATTATTTATTACCACTGGCCCATTCGATGTCTCTGCTGGTGGACATTTAGTCTCCGAGGTTATTCACCAATACAGTATCAAGTACTTCTTTGCTGGCCAAAAAACCGAGTTTATTTGCGATATCAAAATTAAAGAAAATTTGGTTAAAAAGCAAGGGGTAGCTCCCTCATGCATAGCTCGGTCCTTAACTGGTTTTGACTTTTCTACTTAGATTCTTTGGGTAATTTGTTCTCTATTAACTGTTTTCTTAACGCATATTTTGGTTAATATTTCCAAGTGTTCTGATTTGATCTGTATTGAAGAGACAGAAGTAGTCAAAATGGCCACATGCATATATTAAATTATTGATAATAATTCAAGACATATGTACAGAAAAACTGAATGCTTTACCACAATTTAGACAAATGTGCCATTACTGAGACACTCTCGTGCCTGTACTATGAGAAGCTAGCCATAACGAGGCAACCTGATTAAATTTCTTTTTTTTTTCGGTGTTTACACTGTCAGTGCTTTATTAGTTGTGGCGTTTGTATTCTGTTATGTTCTGTTTGTTTCGTCTGATGATTTCTGATTTCTTTCTGAGTGTGAGCCGTGTTTTGTGGAGTTATGACATTTGGTTGTTGCTGCAGTAGTCATTTGGAAATTTATTTGAACAGTGTGTTGTATCTTAGGAAAGCATGCCATTACTTGGACAAGTGTGCTACTTACATAAACAAGTGTGCAATTACTTAGGGACCGACCATTTAAACTGAAAAGGGGGGGTTATGGTTTTTTTTCTAGACAAAAAAAAATGTTTTTTTTCCCACGCGTATCAACAAAATTTTTTTTTTTCAAAATTAACATTACTTTTTTAGGCAGAAAGCTTCCTTCAGAAATTTTTTTTCATCTAAATGCAACAAAAGCGTGTCTCAGATTTTTGATACAAGGTCTGGTTTAAAATTAAATTAATTTTAAATTTTGAATAAGCAAAATTTCTTCGAGTTAAGATTCAAATTTTATTTATTTTCAAACCAGATCCTATAAAAAAAATCTGACACACTGTTTTGTTGTATTTTAATGGATCTTTCAGATAAAGCAAACAGAATTCAGCTACCTGTAAAGATGTAAAAGTTAATTTCATTTCAAAAATATTACCTCAAAAACTCAAGTGCCAAATATGGTAAATTAGTCATAGATACTTAAAAGGAATACTCTTGAAATTAATATTAAGAGTCAATTTAATCATTTTCCTTTAATTTGATACCTCGTTTGTCATTTTATCTTTATAAATAACAAAGTAACAGGCTTTCTAAGTCAGGGACCGAAAATTTTCTTATGAAGACTGTTGTGCTACCTTAAATTGTTAAAATTTATGTTTTACCTACCTTAAATGACGAAAAGAACTAATTGCTGTAAATAATGATATCTTATTCCTCGGAAAGGTCGTGACTCTGTATAATCATTGAAATACTCTGTAAATTCTGTTGATTATTTCAATTATTTATTCTCCTGACTTATGACATGTCATGAGTAGAATATCATTATTATAACGATAATTCAAAGGTTATCAATGACTTAAATGGAAGATGGAATACATGTGTATAAGAGGAGCATAGATGACACTGTCTTTGTATGAAAATGACACCTCTTATTCTATTTCGTTGTTCTTCGTTGTTCACTAAATACGGAACTAGCTGTTAATTTGCCAATTTCAACAACTTATATATCTTCAGTGCAGATAAATCTTAACATTTGGAAGAACATAAACTAATCTTTAAAAAATCAAATAGCCAATATACTCTAAATGGAAAGTCAAATTAGCTAACAGAGAACAAATAACCAATACAATGAACTAGGGAGATACCAACTATAGAGAAGGGCAGAGCTATGCACGAGGGAGACACTAACTAACTCGTTGTCTTGTACGTCTACTATATCCACTGTGTATACAATTCAATTTTATGGTATAATACCGATAGACTTTTTTTCTCACGCCTCTAGTTTTGATAACTGTGGTATTTCTGTCTGATTTTTTTCCTTTATTCTGTCTCTGATAAATGGCCTCGGTATGTTTTGCTTATGTAAAGAGATCTTCTTTAGATCTTTGATTTTCCAATTTCTACCATCGGTTTGGTTTTATGGATATTATTTTGTACACAGGAATTATTTAATTCAGGTCAAAATTAAAACTTTTGCTCTAAAATATTTAAAACTAGTTTAAGCCTTGACAGCCAGTATAAAACAGTACAATGTAATAATTTAATACATTTATATCCTAATACGTATATGTTATTTATGATCACTCTAAATACACCAGAAGTTCCAGATTCCATTGTTTGATCGAAATATTTAGAAATAGGTTAATTTTGCAAGATACAAGATGCAAGCACTAACACCAATTTTTCATCAAGAATATTGGAATTAAAGTCATTTATGTTTTTTCACATGCAACATTTGCTGAGCAAATTTATGCAATAAAGCATAAATTACACTTGCTGAGAAAATCAATTTTGTTTGTAGTTCAGATTATATATAATTTATCGACAAATATTACTAAAACAAATCGTTGAAATTTTTATTTCTTTTAAGAGAAAGGCTGCTTTTCCATAATTTTCCCTATGCATTCTTATAAAGTTGTGATCTAAAGTTCCAATCTCAATTGGCAAATATTTGCCATTTCAAATACATTGGTCAGTAAACTTAATCGTAAATACAAGCAGTTGTGTATACCCCTCACAGAATGGACTGGACAGATTTAAATTTCTGCAAAAATTAAACTTTTTATGTTCACATATCATCTGTAGCTTCAATCTTATTGTCAATGTTAATGATTTAAAATCTAATTTAATTTGGCAAAATATGATATGACTGAATGAAGAGTAGAAATCATATTTAATGTGAAAATCGGAAGCAGTTAAACCAATTTGACCAAGTTGTCAAAGTGAAAACAGATTTTGCTTTATCTTTATCAAATTAAAAGGTAAGTCAGATGTTTAAGTATAAACCAGTAGAGATGTGAGATGAGATGGTATTGTTCATGGATATTCCCTCTTATGGCATCTCATTATCTCAACTGATAAGAAATTAAGTTGATTTCACCTATTCTATGCACATATTTTTCATTTCAGTAAACCCCTTTCAAAAATCATTGGCGTTTTAAAGGTGCTTTTTTATATCATAAAAAGGTTAGATTTTGGTAACAATTACTTTGCTTAATACAAGTGGTCACCTTTTTACACTAAGTGTCTATTCTAAAGTGATTTAGGAAATAAGCTAAACTAATATAAAACGTTTTAGATGAATTAGAAAATAACAGTTTAGCTGGAGTCACCAAAACTTGTAATGACTTTGACAACTGGGTGAAATGTTTTACCTGCTTTTGATCAATCAGCTTAATCAAATGATTTTTTCTTACAAACGCAATATCAATTGCTGTTCAATTTCTACCGGAAACCACCATAATCGAAGGGCAAGTTTTGAAATGCCAGTACCAGGTCAGGAACATGGTTCACATTTTTTCCGCAAGTTTCACAACCCACTTTGCCCTTTTGCCCTTTTGATTCCGTTTCCTGACAATATTTTTCAGTAAATTTGTAATTATCTACATGAACATTTTATATCAATACAGTTTTGGTGAAGCATATTGCTTTTGTTAATAGATAATGCTAGGGATTTCTGTCAAGTGTCGAATGGTTTGAATAATTATTGAGTGGCATTGTCACCTGTGCTGATCTGTAATAAAATTGTTGTAGCGGTTGTAAAACGGACAATAACAACAATTTTATGTGAATTATTCAATGCTACGGAAGCTTTCAAAACAGTATAAATATTGTTTAACTCCCAATACTATGTAAGATATGCTTAGTCAATATTCTAGGTATTATAGTTGATGTGGAGATGTTGCTATTTATCATATGTTTGGTAATACATACAGACGTTTTGAATATGTGATACAGGGCATGATGTTCATTCCGTATTCATACTATGACGTCATACCCTTTATCGCATACCCTTTATCGCATGGCTTACCGTTTATCGCATACCCTTTATCGCATGGCTTACCCTTTATCACAAACCCTTTTTAAAAAAAAATCAATTTTACTTTCTTTATTAAAAAAAAATTCGGGGGTTAAAATTTTTTGGGGGGGCAAAAATTTTTTTGGGGGGAGGATAACAAAGATTTGTTTGGGGTGAAATTGTTTTGTGAGGATCAGTTTATAAAAAAATCTAGCAAACTTTTTTCATTTACATGTTAGATTTAGTCCAAAATTAACTTCTAGTCCTTTCCGCCCATTTCGAAATTTTCCTCTTCACAAAATACATGCATTTTCTCTTACCGATTTCAATTTTTGACAGTATTTTTCGGTTTAGTAGTCCTCTGTTTAAATATATGATAAACTGTATAATACATGGCAAAATCCGTATCACATGCCGTATCATCCCTCGACCAATATCAGCCCTCGGGCCAGAGGCCCTCGTGCTGATATTGGTAACTCGGGATGATACGACATGTGATACGGATTTTGCCATGTATTATTCCCTAAGTATCGTTTTCATTTTCAGTTCTTCTGATTAGTGGATCTTAAAACTGACAAAATTAAATACGATCGTAATGGTTGTTTTAAGTACATAAAGGGCGAAAATACAAGCTTAAGCACTCTCTTTTAAACATAAGTTATATAATAATAAGTGATATAATATCGCACTATACATAAAACTGTCTTGTTATATGATAAATTGATATCAGGGTCTGACTCAATACAAATTCATTGGTCAAAATTTGGTAATCTCTACCGGTACTTTCACTTCATACATTTTTGATTCACTGTAAACTTGTCTGAGCCACTCTTCGCGCTACATAAAAGTAAAGTAGAAAACATCATTCATTTAAACTGTCTGTATATGAATTGAGTAAAATAAGATAATGAAAATATAAAATAAACATTGATTTGATTTGCACTGAAGGGACATAAGTTGTCAAAATGGCTATATGCAGAAACTGAATCCAAAGTTAATTTCGGTATTTGTAATTTAATTCATCATTTTCCCGGCTGTTTACGATTTAGTATTTGTTGGATTTGTTTCTTTTGTCTTCTGGAATTAAATTTACGTGGAAATGTTTGTATTGTCTTTATAAAATAAGAATTGTTCTAACTAATGACAAAATTCAATGTCCATGATATTTATGCGTACAAAAATCAACATGATACTTTTATTGGTGGTAGTTTGGTTATATAATATCAATTAATTTAAAGAAATATACCCAGCTAGCACAGAACAACGGAAGTAGAATACCGAAGGAACAAAGCACAATTAAGATTACACAAATCAAAGTCCAGAGACAAGGCAAAAGCAAGAACACGAGAAGACGGAAGACCAAAGACACCACATGCCCACAAAACACACGAACATTACATACACAACACAAAAAAACTAAAGAACTAACAGTGTGAACTCTCAAAAAACAGAGTGACATCAGGTGCTCCGGAAGGGTAAGCATGTACTGCCCTGTATACAGCACCCGTCACACGGTCAGTGAGGCATATGTTTTGAAGGATCTGTTAGGTTATTGATTGGTTATTGTCATTTTCTAACCCTGAGACAAAACCAATAACTCTCATAAAAACCGAGAGCGACATCAGGTGGTCCGGAAGGGTAAGTATACAGCACCCGTCACACTGTCAGTGGGTCAATCCAGGGTTAAGTCAAAACAGGTAGTGTCAAATCCGGGAAGACGCGAATCTAGCTGAAAATGTCAGTTTTCATTTGTGACACTGACATTTCATATCTATCTATGATGTTGTGGTGACGGCCATAGAATTTCTGAAGGGACGAAAGTAACAACGACTGAACATATCCCTGACTCAGCAGTTTTTGTGACAATGCTTTCGCTCTTTCCACAAAGTCACTGTATGTACTGCACGCTCTACTGTAACGAATTAATTGTGAAATATATACTCCATATGCTGGGGATGTAGGTATATTGCTGCAGAAATGTTTTTAAAACATTTTTAAAACGTCTTCAAAAATGGTGCGAAAACATTTTTTAAAAATGGTTTATAAATCATATTTTGTATGGTTACGGAAATGTTTTTAGACTGTTTTGTGGAAAACATTTTACTGAAATGTTATGAAAATGTTAGACCAAACATTTCTTTTAGAATATTTTTGGAATGTTTTTTCAATGTTTTATGGAATTTTTGTTTGAAAACGTTATAAAAGCATTAAGATAAAATGTTTTTAAAAACATTTCAATAACAGTTTGAAAAATGTTTTAAAAACCTTCAAATGTATGGTCACGGAAACATTTTCACAATGTTTCACAAGAATGTTTTTCTGAAATATTTCAAAAATATATAACCATAATATTTCTTCTAAATGTTTAAAAGGTGTTTTAAGTTATTTTTTCAACATTAAGTAAAAAATCTTTGTTCATATCGAAACAAACCACCACCTTAAACAACGTTCGTTTACGGGCCGTATTTTTTCATAATTGTTTTGTATGGTGTACATTTTCCAAATTTTTTATTTCATTCTCATGCATCCTTATGTTGAAAGTAATTTATTAAATGTACCATTGCTTGATACTATAAAACATATATTTAGAGTGTTCCAGTATAAAGCGTAATATTAAATCCCGTATTCACAGTGTACATTGCATATTTAGAATATTTTTAAATGGTCATTTTTTGTATCGGTTGTGTGTCTGCAAATGAAACGTATAAATTTCGTTTGTAGTATTGGCTTCAAATCAAATTAAAATATAGCATATATTATGAAAAACAATCATGAGCAAAATTACATATAAATAGGGAACCCAAATTGCATTTTTTCACACTTATTCTGAACATTTGTTAATTTAGAAATATGAAAACATTGGCAGTAATGATGTTTTACTCAATAATATAATATATAAAGTCAAGAAATCAGTTCAATAAAATTTATTCCAGTAAATGCTATGCCTCCTATATATGAAAACAATCCCAAACTATTGATCATGAAAAAAAAACTATCTTTGTTTCGTATCAATTTCTATAGCAAGCTCGTGCTCTCCTCGCGCATTTTTCAATGATAAGAAGTAACTGTTAGATATGCACATATTCCGAGAAAAGCACTAGTATAATATAATTTATTAAATGTTCACAGGAAACTATGCTCCACTAAATAAAATTATAAACTGACATTCATTCATACGATGTTGTAAAGTAAATTAAGTTTGATTTTGTTCACAGATTTTTTTTAATAACATCGACCGAACATGTAGTAAATCTTCCATATAACACACATTTTCGGGTGTGTCAGGACAATGTGCATTTCTTGTTATACAAGATAAACATCTGTTTTCACTTACAACTCTGTACATCATCGATTACATGCTGTGATGACAATCACTTATCTTTCTGTTATCAGTCAATTTTTATACCCGATTCAGAAAATGTACACATAATTAATTAATTGGTATTAAATTTTAGTCAAATTAAATATGCAAATTTTATAGTAAATGCTTGCAACTCAGTTATTTTTAATGGGTTGATTGTCCAAAAGATATATAGTCACGTTTTTTAATATGTTTTCACAAGGACGTAAATTGAAATATTCAAATATACGTCCTGGTTTTCAATACAAAAAAAATATTAACTTTTTTTAAGCACGTACCGGTATTACAAACCATACAATTTTTTATCAGCAAATTCACTTTTTAACAGATCAGTTTTTATCATATTTGTTGTTTTAAAAGAAGACCAACTGACAATGCTTTAATGCTTATTTGATTAAAACATACACATGTATTTGCATCAAATAAAACATTAACTCGAATAATTCAAGCCCTCTCCGTATCCGATTCTCTCCTTCTACGATGGCTTGAAGACATGGTGTTCATTGGACGCGTCAGCTCCTGACAGGAGAGGTCACCAATGAAATGTCGCCAAAGTTTTGACACTGCCCAAAGCGATTTCTTGTCAATTTACGAATAACTTGATTGTGTAAACAAAAGTCGTATCTTGTGTAATTATGTAATTAATTAAAGCCATCAATAAACACAGCGGGAATATGTTTCACCCGGATGGAAAAATTATGCGAAATATATGAGTATACGAACATTATTTATAGAATATTTGTGTTCGATGATCGATAAATAAAACAATACAAGATAGGAACTCTCGTGTAATTGAAGACTGAAACGATCACCTCAAATACCTACCAGTGAGACGGATCGAGTGACTGGATTCTTGACTTATTGTAATAAATAAACTACATCTTGACTTATTGTAATAAATAAACTACATAAAACACAAAATATTCATGAAATTGAAGTGTACATTTTTAATTGTTCCTACATGACAATTCTTTAAATAAATTTTAATTGACGAAAACAATTAACCTGAAGCGCTACAACAGATTCAAAATAAACCACCCAACAGTGTTCATTAATTAGTGATTCCCTCTCACTTCTGGATGTATGGATTTTTTCCGAAAAGTATCAGAAATCTATTTCGGTTTGAACACGAAGTCCCGTATACAATGACACGACATATAAAAGTTGGATGTCCATTCGCTTAATTTACTAAGGGGGGAGGGGCGAGTTGACCAGACATTGGTGGGGCGAGTTGACCAGACGTTGGTGGGGCGAGTTGACCAAACATTGATGGGGCGAGTTTGATCACAATCATGAACGGGGGCGAGTTTGCAAGAAATGGGGGCGAGTTGGTGGGGGGCGAGTTGACATTGGGGCGAGTTGACTTGGATTCTTCAAGGTTATCAAATGTAAATTATGTGTATTTCGTATAGATATAGCGTATCAACAAATTAAAAGCGAGCTTATGTTCCAGCAAATTAATTTTTCATAAAAGTCAAAAGTAAATAAATTAATGTTTTTGAAACGCTAAATATATATATTTTTTTAAATAATTCATAAAAAATATGCAGGAAAGACAATTTTGGTGAAACAGAATTCAATCGTTAAAATTTTCATAAAAAATAATATCAGAATATTTGACAACGTTCAATCGTCACTTAATCTTGTCAGTCTATATTGTGTATTCGGTTCCAGAACTTTACGTGTCAAATGACTCCATTTCAATAAAGTTTATTGTCTCCATTCTTAGTTCAATCAACTAAAACATTAAATCCTTTCATCCTTTGATTTTTTTTCAAATTTTGCTGGTTTATTTTCTGTACTAAATAAATACACATTTTGATGTAAACTAATTAAAAATGCATTGAACTTCTAGAATATGAAAGTATAGGGATATGTCACGAAACCAAAAGACAAAAAAAAAATGTTGGCAGGAATTTGCATAAAAATGAATATAATAAAAATCCCCTTAAATAAATTTGTTGTCGCTACTTGCATATTGCAATTAACCTTATATAGAACACCTGCTGTCAGGGACTGTATATATATATATAGTCCCTGCTGCTGTGTAAATGCTGTGTAAAAGTCTTTTTCACACCAGTGTAAAATGCACCCCGGGTTATCATACAGAGTGAACAGACGATATTTCTCCCACAATTCATAGCGATAAGACATCCGAATGACGCGTTTTGGTAGTGCATGCATTCAGGCGTTAATGTAGCGATCGTAGTGAGTGGAATATAACGACTGGATTATTCGGGTTAATAAAACATATAAGCATAATATTCTTAAAATGTTTCATCAACATGTTCTATTGTTTGTCAAAACATTTTGTCAAAATATTTTTAAAATGTTTTCGAAATTTTTTTAAAACAGATAAAACGTTTTTAAAACATTTTAAAAATGTTTCAATAAAATGTTTTGACGAACCATCAATAAACCTCGAATAAAATGTTTCGAAAATGGTTTGTGTTAGCTGGGTAGGTATTATATAAAAATAAAACATCCATTAACTCCTGCATACTCAGGATTAGTATTTCCTCGGATTGTTTTTTAGACTTTAATGCATAAGCATACAGATATGGTGTAATTAATTTTGTGTTTAAAACACAAAGCAACATGTTATTGTTACTCCAGAAAGTTTAATTTGGTAAGCATTATTTGAACGGTCGCTGTGTTATTTCTGTTTTAAGGGGTGACATATGAATAGCGTATCAGCCTTATCATAACGTTTTTTTGTTTTTATAGAGGTAAACTGTTTGTTCTTTTTCAATTTTCTTTATTTGGTTTCTTTGATAATCTGATCCTCGTTTTCGCATCGCAAGGTCTTATATACTTGGAAGTATTGTTATTTCGTAATGAGTTATCCTTGTTGCATTAGGGTATTTAACCTATTGCTCTTGTGTTGAAATTCTGTTCAAATTAGATATTGCATTTGCCTTATCAATTTGTATTTATGATACATCATTTCTTCCTTCTAAACTTGGCGAATTGGTCATCCACAGAAACTTATATGACAATAACTTTGCTGTTTTAAAACATATTCATGAGCTAAATAACACATGGATGTAGCGTTGTTCGACAAGTCCAATGAATGCCTGTTAAACCGGTGCTTTGGGCTGTCTTGAACGTACTATTAGGTGTGAGCAAAGCTCATTGTTGAAGGCCTCATGGTGCCTTTGAGATGAAGAACAAAAATAAAAGCGCTGTTGTTTGATTTTGATTTTGTATTTGTCGAGATTCATGTTTATTTCATCCATATCCTTTTTTTTTGGTTTTATTTACTATTAATTTTTTTGTGACATTACAAGAAACCAAATACGCAAATAGAAAAAAATCTAGGTTTGAAATGATGAATATGGCATGGCAGAGCTCACGAAAAGCTCATGAAATAAACACAAAAAAGTATGAATTTGACTACATAGAGCTCTACATTATAAACGCAAAATTTGAAGACATCAGATGAAATACACACTTGCATCTTACAACCAGGGCTCGTGTATATAACATTGCGATTATTTTGTTAATGGCATTTTGAAACCTTAAACATAAACCAAAACTTAAAGTAAAGCATGATGAAAAGAGTTTAAAGTATTGTGCAGTTCCCTTGTGGATTGAAGCCTGCTATTGTAATTTTCGACCATTTTAGGTATTAATTGTTATTCATTGTTTACTTGAATACCCCCGTTTTTCTTTAATTCTCCAATGTTCTTTTGTCCACAATACTAGCCCATACCTTATCAAACCTAACACCGAAATGTAATTTTTTCCTACACTTCCTCGGCAAAAATAGAAAACAATGGTCAAAATACGGCAACATATATCGAACATCAATATCCTCTGACTTTGGCAGGCCTGAAAATTTATAAAATAAATAAAATATCATGAATTTTAATATATTGAATTAATTACCCTTTTTTCGACAATACCTCAAATTTCTCCTGCCTGAGGAAAACAATAAACTATCAAAGTAAAAATCTCTTAGATCTCACGCTTTATTTTTTCAGCTTTCAATTTGATCAAAAACTTTCCAAATGAAGCAAAGCGTTTATACCTCATGAAAATTTAAAAACAACTCTTATTATCTGCTTTAAATGGACCGATTCAGAAATTCAACTTCCGTCCTCGTAAATGACGTTGCGCAAGCTCAGCGTACTCGTGAAATACGTTTGGACCAATCAAGAACGTTCAGAACAATGACGATCCCATAATGCCGTTCCATTTCTGAATCGGTCCATTAGATGTAGATCAACGCAAACACTGTCTCTCTTTACCAAGACGGTGATTGAAATATCAACGATGGACGAAGGTATCTCTTTGACACAAGTTGATGCCTTTAGCCCAGAAAACACTAGAAGAACTGAAAGAATGCCCAGGTAATTCCAGAAGTCCATATGTAGAATGCAAGGTAACATAAAAGATGGACAAATTGGTGGGTTCTTCTAAAAATATTGACCGAATTTGAACATAATCAAGAAGAACAAGCAAGTATATAGAATAAGAAAAATCAACAGACACTGAGGAGTGCAGTAAAAATTGTAGTTACATTTGTCATAATTTTTTTGGCATTCCAAAGTATTAAACAATATTCGAATAACAATTTATTGAAAACAATTAAGCACTTTAAAATAAAATTGAACTATGCTCATTCTTAGTAGCTAAGTGGCTACCAATGAAAATTGATAAAATATGTATTCTATTTTCACCATTGTCTCTAAAGAAATCAGTTTTGTTTTTTGTTATTATAATCGTAAATGTCAAATCTTTATTGGGACACTCATTTGTATTGTAAGTACATTTATTTAAATTATATTTATTTATATTATTCAATGTTGAAGCGATTTGTATATTTACCTGTAAGAAGGCTCGTAACTATAGATATTACAATGCAAGATATAAATCCAACAGCCCCAGTCCATCGGTAAGATAGAGAATATAGCTTATCTATACCTTGCCTGAAGAAAAGAAGTAAAATAACTAAATACCGAAGTTACGGTGAATTTTGATTCTGCATATGCGCATTTAAAAATAATTTTATTAAAGAAAATGGAATAGATGATTCGATAGATTCTTGTGAATTTTTTTTTCTTTTCTTTGGAATATAAAACCTTTTACAATTAGATACCAAACAAATCCTTCATCATTATGCATCGGGGTAAATTATTCACCTAACGTTTCTTCAGTTTTATTGTAGGAGCTAACGCTGTTAGTGCTTTAGACCCGAGGCGTTCTTTGTTCATTGTTGCTTGTTTGATCATCTCCATTTGTATTGCTTTTGAATCGTCATTTTGTGTCCTTCGCATTTTTTTGTTCTTCCCCTTTTCTGCCTTTGTTCGACGATGAATTTAAAATCGAGGGCAATACTGTAAAAAGATGTTCACAATAGTAGACAAACATGCTAGATATTGAATGGCGATGTCCATAAAGGATTACAAAACACTTTTTCCTGCTTTTATTCGTTAATAAAAAGGATAATAAAGAATAATAAATAGAAAAATAAATATAGGATAAATAATAAAAAACAGAGAATACAAAAAAAAATCTTCCAACTGAGGTGCCGTGTCTTGCACATTGCGATTTTCCTTTTTCAATGGTGTAACCTTCGTCTCTGATTTGAATTTAATCAATAAGTAAGTAAGTCAATTATTACGGTTCATCGGTGTCCAGTCGAGGCGTGGTCTCATGGGTGTAATAGTATGTTGTCATAGTAATATCACTCATCGATACATTCTGATAAACTGGACAACGATCAACTGGAGGCATTGCAGCCCATGGTGTTCTCTTTAGAGAGGTGGAGAAGGTCTGGCCAAAGGCTATCAAGGACGTAAAGATAATTGAAGTTATAGTGCCAACCATTGCTCCCTGTATCAAAAAAATAAAAGTCAAATTCGATAAAATCAATAAAAAATCTCTTAGATTATACGATGTTCCATGAAATGTGTATGGTGTTACATTTGGCTAATGAATCCAAAATTATCCATTATTGCTTCATAATGCTCTTGTAAAATATATCATTTTGAGCAAGGATATAGTAAAGTGGGGATTTTGAATTCGTAAAGTCGTCCTGATTTCTCGAATTTTATCCATTATTACTATGTAATATATTTTGCCCTATTTCACCCAATTTTCTAGTCATCAAACGCTTCAGTAGCTCATTTGAAGTCAGTAAGTAAGATTTCATCAATTTGTATATTTTCCTTCCACGTGTAAGAAATCAATAAGGTGTCCATGTTAAAATGTGAAATATCTTGAAAGCAAGGTCCATGGCCTATTAATATATATTTTAGCTAACTTTATTCCTTTAGCAATGCTCTTTCCATCTTCGGTATTGATTTTAAATCGTAGATTCAGTTAATTTCACCTTACTACATCCTTAAGAAGAAATTATTATATAGATAGCGGTGATTTATCGAGTTTTCTCAATCAAATAAATATCATATTTTCACTCAGTGAAATAAATAATTTATTTTCACTCTAGGAAATGACGTCACAAAATTATCGTTAATGTGAATACATGGCGCATTGATATTAAAAAGATAATCCCCATGAAATTGCATCCAAACTCTGTTTATAGATTTGAATATATATATAATAATAAGTATAACTAATCAACCATGATGAATATCAATAATAATGTCATTCGTGTCGAACAACGCAATGGATTAAACTCGTTTTGGAACAAGTTCCAAAACTCGTTTAATCCTGCGTTGTTTGGCACTCGTGACATTAATATTATTGATATTCATCACGATCGATTAGTTATACTATAAATAACTTCACAAAATATTTCATAATCTATGTTAAACTGTTAAGTCAATATAAGGCTACAAACTGTATATTTTGCATTTCTTACATCTACAGTTATGATTTATGGTTATTGCTTCGGTATTCATTTGGAAATTAATTTTCAACTTCCCAATTGTGAACTTTCCCTTTCTGAGCAGCAATATACCTTCCTCTCCAGCCTATGGAGTGTACATTTCACAGTTGATTCGTTACTCACGGGCATGCAGTTTATACAGTGACTTTTTAATTAGAGCAAAAACACTGTCCCAAAAGCTGCTTAGTCAGGGATTTGATCAGCCTTTGTTACTTTCATCCCTTCAGAAATTCTATGGCCGTCACCATGACATCATTGACAGATATGACGTGTCTGTGTCCCAAATGAAAACGGACATTTTCAGCTAGATTTCACGTCTTCACGGATTTGACATAATCGGATTTGACTCCACCCTGGATTGACTCACTGATAGTGTGACGGGTGCCGCTAGCGGAGCAGGACATGCTTACCATTCCGGAGCACCTGATGTCACTCCCGGTTTTCATGGGAGTTCACACTATGAGTGCCTTAGTTCTTAATGTTATCTTTTTATTTCCGTGCTGTCTCACGTCCTTGTTTTGTCTTTGTTTTTATCTGTTACCGTTTTTGCCATGTCTTTGGACTTCGATTTTTGTAGTCATCGCTTCCCTTGTTCCTTCGGTATTCTACTGCCGTTGTTTTTACTGAAAAGTTAAGAAAAGTACAACGGAGGACCATTACAAATCTACTATTATTCAGTGGTACTACCGATTCCCAAGCTGCAAAATAGATTTCAAAGAATTTTTAAACCAGCAGATAGAATAAAAAGATAACAGGAAACACCTATAATGGCCGAAAAACACAGTCACATGCCACAATGTACAAAGGAATTGCACAAGAAAAAACACAAGACAAACGTAAAGGCCTTGTCACACTACAACGTTCTAGCCAACGTGTGCCGACGTTCGCGAATTTTTGTAAGAACGTTGGCACATGCCGAAGAATCTTGTTGGACGCATTCATAACGTCAGGCTTACGGCCTAAAACGCACGGAAAACTTATCCATAACTTGTCTGTAATGCCCACAAATCGTTTAACATCGTATGACGACGTTTCAAAGGCGTTTTACTAGCGTACTTGACGTATACGGTCTTCTAGCATTCAGAGAACGTCTGTATAGCGTTTTCACAATCTTTAGTCAAATAAGTATGAAATTATTCACCCCAATATCATTTGCAAAGATAGAAATTGATTAAAATATCACAGAATAGTACGACGGATTTGCAGGAGGAATAGGTCCCCAAAAAATCACAAAATTTATTTTTTTTTAAAAATATGTCATTCTCATGCTGAAATAAAGCAGCTATTGACATTCCTTTGGAATTTTGTCTTCCTTTATAACCATTATTTTGATAATAAAACATCGGCTAATACGTTACTCCTTAGTTACAAGGACGTTCGGTTTGCGTTCTATTCACGTTTTAAACAACTTTCGAGAAACTACTAAATATCGCACAAATAACGTGCATAACGTACCTCTAGCGTTCGTCTTAGGTGTGCATAACTATCAACAACACGATCGCGAACGTCGTGAAATTTTGAACATGTTCAAAATTTTTCGAAGCACCTAACGTTCAACAACGCACGCAAACGTATGGCGACGTGTTTGTAACTTGTTAAGAACGTTTCTCTAACTTATACAATGCACACCAGCGTGTACGAAAGTATTTGCACACGTCGGCACACGTTGGCGCTGTGCGTTATAGTGTGACAGGACCATAAACAACGATAGGAACTCGGGACAGCCGGACTTGGTACCGGCACCAGCAAAAGCCAGCAGTGGGGTTAAACCGGTTTATAGGTAGCCAAACCTCCACTTTCTCTGTCCCGTTCTCCTATAGCATAATAAACGTCTACATTTGTAATAAAACAAAATAAAATGGTACAGTTGGCCACGATTAAAAGGTAAAAAACACAAAATGTACAAATTAAAAAAAAAACATAAGAATGACAAAAATGGTGTTTTGTTCCATTGTTAATTTGTGGCCATCGCACAACATATTTATATTTCTACATTTGTAATAAGTTTACGATTATAATCTATCTGGTTTTTCATCTTTAAATTATATGTGATTTGTTTTATTTCAAATATATTCTGATTACAAGTGGACACTTGAAAAGACCCGGGAGTCGTAAAACAACTCATATAAGAATTGAATAATAATACCAATCATATTATGACTGGAAGTGCTCGTCGCAAGGTGTCTGAATGCTTTGGGTTTGAAATGTAGTAATATCGATATTAGCGAAAGGTCCAAAATTCGATTTCAGACTTTATAATCATCGTTAAGAATTACACAAAATAAAAAACAATTGATATTGAACGTCTGCAATGGAAAGGTTACCTTTTTGGTGGCCCAGGGAAAAAATACACTGTACAAAAACAATCCGCCGATTGGTCCAGTACCTCCTGCCAATATACTGTTGCTTAACTGAAAATAATCAATGTGACAATATATGGTTTGAAAAAGGAAAATATTTTTTAATTTATTAAAACTGTCTGTAAATAAGCACAAGGAAAGAAAAAAAATATTTCGTAATATTGTTACGACATTCATGTGTACATTTAGCTAGTCAATTTTAGCTACATTGAAATAAGAGTTTTCTCAGTTACACAATGTCTTCTCTATTGCACAATATCTTCGGGAAAAATAAAGAAATTTAATCAAATATTCAGGCAAAACTCAGATGAAAAACATCATATAAAAATAGACCTCGACTTTCCCCACTCAATGCAACTACTCATACTTACATTTACTTTATAAAATAAGATAAAAAGGCCGAAAACAAATGTGCAATGTTCAAGATATCTAAAAGTATGTCATTTGATTTTTTTCAAAAGCAATGAACTTATAGAATTAAGAATTAAGTATTTTGTAAATAATGTAATAAAACTATCAGTTTTAACGTGTGGCGAATTTTAATTTTTCCCGTAAAAACCTGGAAATTAATGTCTGTTGTAAAATAAATTTTAAGCATGCTGCTAAACAAGTATGAAATTATCATTTGAGTTGTTTTGTCATTTTTGTTCATGTTTTATCTAGTCTTAATTTGACACAAAGTATGACAGAAAGGGGAGTACAAGCCTGAAATATACATTATTGTTGATAATTATCGCAAGCTTCAGTTTAATCAAAAGCCATTCCCACAAAACAAGAAAAGAAAACTATAAATGTTTTTTTTACATAATACTGTTCATAATAAATCGTTAAACAGCAACTGTAAAACGTTTTCATTATTCGACTTATGGTAATCAAGATTCAGACCAAGTTAAAAATCATTTCAAACTGATACAAGCCAAGAATACTTACTATTACTTTTATCATTTCATCTTTGAAGGATTACAGCCAAACTGTTACAGTTTCAGCAAAAGAGACTATAAGAATGATACACATGATACATAAACGTTTTTAACTGTAGACCAAATATGAAATATTCCCCACTTTAAGAGGCAATAGCTATAGTTGGTTATATATAGTCTCTAAATAAACTGGCAAGCTTGTTTCGACATTATCAAAGACTCGGTAACCA
>MJUU01014077.1:0-25506 GCA_002080025.1 Modiolus philippinarum | reverse complement strand
CCCCCCCCTCTTCAAATTTCAAAAAATGTGACCAACAAAGCCAAACTTTTTGCCAAATATTTAAATTTAGTCATTCATACTTAAAAAGAATAACATTGAAATTGGCATAAGCAGACAATTTAATCATTTTCCTTTCATTTTATACTTCATTTGTCATTTTATCTTTACTGATAAAAAAGTTATGGACATTTAGAGTAAGTGAGAACCGAACCGTCAATCCAAAACGAATAATCCAAGGACAAGGACAACATCGGAAACAATAAAGAAACAGAAACACAACATGAGGACGGCACAGAAAAGTAATGAAGACACATACCCACACAAAAATAAACAACACGAACTAAAGTCAGGGACTGACATTTCCCTTCAAAAGACTGTTGTGCTACCTTAAAGCCAATCTTGAGATTACAAACAGAAAATCAGATGATTATATAACTAACCAGGTTTGTTCAGTAGATTCATGGAAAATAACTGTAAAAATACACACTTGTATTTCACCGTATGCATCTGAATTTGGATTGGATTATATCACTTATGTGTATTCCTATAAAAATATGTGAGAATATAACATTTTAAGATTATGTTTATTGATAAATCATATCCGGGAATGATGAATTAAACATTCACTTAGAAGGGATGTCCTAACTATGACATTTGATTGTATACTAATATAAGCATTTTGATTGTGGAAGCTAAATGGAAAATTAGTTTTTAAATAGTATAAATACAGAATATTAGTTGCAATTTCTTTGTTCAGCAAGATAGAACGGTTTCTATATTATTTCAAATGCAAGTGATAATAACTATGATGTTAATTTCTGAATAGCGAAATTAATTAATTTTGAATCCAATTACAAATGGTGAATGGAAGGATATGGAGTAAATACACCTGAGACAAAGTCTTTACAACGCTTTTACTGTATTGTTGTTCTTCATCTTGAAGTCAACAATTAGTATTCTTTTCCTTTCAAAATGTGCTGTTTTTGTTTTGCGTTTTTATTATCTGATGAAATTTGGATAAGGATTTACTATTTATGAATAAATTTCGATAATTAATGACACAGTTGCATTTTATAGGAATTTGATAGAGGGATTATGCCCGGGGTGATTATGTCTAATTTATCGGTATTTAGTTATTTGTTACCACTGGGTCGATGCCTCTGCTGGTGGACTGTTAGTCCCCCATGGTACTAACCAGCCCAGTAGTCAGTACTTCGCTGCTGACCCGAAAGCCGATTATATTTCGAACCTTGCAATATCTAAATTTTGTAATTTTTGCTGAATACTAAGGAGTATCTCCCTCATGCAAAGCTCTGCCCTTAGCTAATTTTGGCTTTACATTTAGATCATATTGGGTATTTGTTCTCTATCAGTTTTATAACATCTTTGATTTTTACGGTCTTCCAAACGTTTAGATTTTATCTGCACTGAAGAGACATAAGTTGTCGAAATGCGCATATGCAAGAAATAAACTCACAGTAACTTCGGTATTTAGTATATAGATTTTCTTGATTCGGTTTAATAAAAGTTATTATTATACTTAATCATGTCATGAATGCATAAGTTTCTATATTAAATTTGATAGCATTTGACAAAATCTATACTAATAGAAAAAAGAAGGGAAACGGGGAATGTATCAAAGAGACAACGACCCAAAGGGGAGTTATAACAACTCAAAGCTACCATAAGATCTTCAATGAACGATGAGAAAACCCCACACCCAATGACAGGTCGAAGTCGGCCCCTGAATAATGAGTAATAAAGTTCAGCGAAATAAACATCATCCTAGACTCCTATAGACATAAAGTAAACGAACTAGAAATAATGTTTGTTTTATTTTTCCCTTAAAGGCGAATTATACAGTACCGTATACTGTCGACGCCCAGTTTATAAGGACTTCTTGTCTATAACGACCAAGATTATCCCTCTGGGGAATTTTTCAATTTTATGATTTTTGTTTATTCCAACTACTAATGTATTTTTTTTTCGAGTTTATTCTGACTTTTATATGTACTAAAATCTCTTTTCTTTATTTATTTAATCGATTTTTTTTATTGTTTTCAAAGAGAGACATTTAACAAAGTAATTAAATGTCTCTGTTTCAAACAAATTATATTCTTCGCATTGCTTTTTTTATATCCAATTTGATTTTTGGTTAGAATATGCATTTCTGATTTTAATTTTATTTATCAAATTTTATTTTAATTCTTCTTATTTTTTATACTTTATTATATCTCCCAAGATTATTTTCCATCTTACGCCTCTCACATCGATTTTTTTCGTTTGGTGCTTAACAGACTTACGAATATCTTTATGAATTTCATGCATTTATATATTATGTTTTTCAAATTATTTGTTTCCATGTTCACACCAAATTTTAAATTTTTTTAAAGAATATATTGGGTTCGTTTACCAATATGTTAAAGATGAAGAACAACAATGGAAGCTTTGTTCCATTTGCTTAATCTTAGCATGTATTTATAGGAATTTTGTCCCATGTACATTAACTCCATATTCCTTCATTTGTTCATCCATTGTTTCTATGAATCTTAGCATCCATTTATTAACAAACACAAATCATCAAATAACCAATAAAGAAATGGCAACTAGACATGACAACAAAGTTAAAAAAAATGGCTGAATAGCACACCGAATTTCATATTTTGCTTGAACTTTCCCTTTAATGTCTGGGAGTGAATCCTGATGTCAATGAAGTAAGGTGAAATTTTATAAATCTACGTTTTATAAATTGATACCCTAAATGGAAAGTGCATCGTTAAAGGAATAAAGTAAGCTAAAATATTGATAGGTTATGGGCCTTGTTTTCAAGATATTTCACATTTTAAAAAATGGCGGGAAAGGCTCTCTTGGACTTTTACCTTAGTATAGCATGGACAAAATATTGATTTTTTTCACATGGAAGGAAAATCTACAATCTAATAAAATTTTGCTTACTGGCTTAAAATGAGCTTCTGAAGACTTTGATGACTAGAAAATTGGGTGTAATGGGGCAAAATATTTTACATAGTAATACTGGATAAAATCAGAGAAATACGAATGACTTTTACAATTTGCAAAACCTCACCTTACTACATCCTTAATGCACGGTAATCGTTTTTTAGAAATAGATGATATCCAAGTTCATGGTCTGCACTACCTAATTAATCCCTTTGTAAGAGTTATCTTTCTTGGATGTGAACAAACGAAAATCACCAGATCTTTAAATTAAGTGTTGTATTCACACATGATAGATGAAAGTACGTGAGAACCAAACCGTCAACCCAAAACGAATAACCCAAGGACAATGGCAACAAAGAAACAGACAGAGATGAACAACACGAACCCATTAAAAAACCATGGGTGAGATCAGGTGTACCGGTAGAGTAAGCATCTCCTGCTTATTATAAGACACCCGCTGTGTTGTAGATGTCTAAAATCAAATTCGGTAAAGGAAATAACAATTAAGATCTGTGGTCCACAAGATTTTGATATCGACCATAAAACGTCTGGAGGGATGACATCAAGTTTTGGGTAACATACCGTTTTAAAGTAGCCTATTTATGAGCAACCGGTGTAAATTCAGGTGTAAACTTGAATTCACCTTTGAATACATTAATTAAGAAAAACAGACCAGTGACTTTTCTCAATGACATATATATTAGTGTACCGGCTGACAAGGCCCATAACATCATCAAATTTATCTGCAAAATGCACTACACTGACTGCTAGCTGAAGGAGATGGACATTCCTTAGAAGGAAAAAGGTAATAGAGATTACATGGTGTCATAGTTGAATCCAAATGAAAGGATGGGATCAAATGGTACAAACGCGATGCTTGCGAAAAGTTGCGCTGCAACGAGATTGATCACGGCGAGGCACAGGGACTACAACAACCTGATGCGACGACACGAAGGTATCGTAAATTGATGTGACCACAAAACGTGTCAAAACTGCTACCAGGAGTTAAACCTCTGGACATATATTGAAGCGGAATGAACAATACTAGAAGAAAACCCCCGAAAGAATGAGTCTCCTGAAGAAACAGAGAGCACCTCTCAAAGCCGGAACTTGAGTATTATGTACAGATTGGGGTAAGAAAGTGATAGTCAATAGCCTAAAGTAAAACATTCGCATCCAAAAGAATGCCAGGTTGAAGGGATACAAAAGAAAGGAAGGAGGCCTTAAGTGAAGATCATAAAGGAAAACGCTTATTACAAATTTGAACACCAGGAATTATTATATAACGTTTATTGAACTTTATTCCGTTAGGAACTTGTTCCTTTGGAACAAATATTATGAAAGAACAAATAGCACATGACAAGCCGGAGGATAGTCTTGGATAAAACTTAAGTCACACTTAATACGAAGAGGTACTTAAGACACAAATGGTGCTCAAAACAGGTTTGGTCAGAAATGACCTAGCAACAGTGATTATACTTATGTTTTCCCATACTTCCGTCTGTAGGTCTAAGACTATAGCCATTACATATTCCAGAGACTTGGAGACGAAGATAAAGAAAAAAAAAAGATTTCGCCAATTATCAGCCTTAGAGTAGAGGGAAAACTTTCGGACACATCACAGGAATGAAAAAAATCACCTGAGCACGTAAAATCCCTTGAAGGGTGTTCTTGTACCACCTCCGGTTAAATGGCTTATATGAAGCCTTTGTCTATTGTTGCCTTATTACAGGTGAATATTTGTAACTTCCAACTTACCTTTACATTTACGTTTATTTATTTTTTTATATTCCGCAGTTTAACTGAGCACAGAGCCCCTTCTTTGTCAAGGAATTTGGAATCAGCTTAATGCATCCTTCATTTAATGAGAAATACACAAGCTTCTCCATGTAGGTGGGAAATGTGGTGATGAAGTTAATCGACAAGATCCGGTTTATGCCCAACTCAAAAGGCGCCCTTCTAGTTCAAAACTGCCGTGAAGTCAACATCTGGCGACCACTGTAAGTTACTGCTGCATACGAGTGTGTATTCCTCATGCTAGGCTACAGGAGACTCAACTTCTACCATAGGTTCAGTTGGAGCATATTACAGATGATGACTACGCGCATGCCCAAAAGACCTTCGAGACCTTAGAGCGCAAGACACTGTGAGACTACCACATTCTCTAATTGGTAATGTACGTAATACTCTAACTGACATCACGGAGATCTTCAGGGACGTTTTGCATAGGCTAGAACTTCTGTAGTATTTCAGCTCACCAGACCTGCCCAACTACGCAGCACTCAAATAGGAACTCATGTAAAATAATAACATGCAAAGGCATATAAATAATATGAACGTCTTCCTGTCCAAAGAACCCGACCAACAACCTCCTGGTGGAATCAGATGAGTAAAAACATCAAGTATTATCCCGGGAAGCATGTTGCCAACAAGGAAAACCCTCACCCTCTGGCGTCTGTGAATGCAGAGATTAATAGAGATCACTTCACAACTGCAAAAAGTGAATAATTTGGACTATCGCAAAACCACGGGGAACACCAGCAAGAAACAGACAATGAGGCATGTGATGAATCGAAGCCTTACGTTGATCGAAAATAGTCTTCACTTAGATCCTGGTGGCGATATACTTGAAGAACAAAAACGCCAAGTTCGACAAATTTCTCTACCTCCGTTCCTGATATACGAACCCAACTATCGCACCTCGGTGTACGACAACGCAGCAGGACTCATTTTCATCGACACTGAGAGCTCAGACAATTATATTGAGACCGAAGACTTATACAAAGACATCGTGCCAAATCTTATAACTAGCAAGGGACGTGTGCCTCAGCACGAATAAGCTACTCGGAATTTTCAAGGAAGAGTGCATCTGAAATGTACTAATTGCTTTTTTTCTGCCTCCAGGAAAAGCTCAACGCCTACAAGGTCACAAAGAAAACCAAAGGAAACGTGATCAATCGATATATTATATTTGATGTGTACGAATAACAAAATACCGAAGTTATTTGGAATTTACTTTCTACATATGCGCATTTCGACAACTTAAGTCTCTTCAGTGCAGATCAAATCAAAACATTTGGAAATCCATTAACCGAAATATAGGTAAAACCTGATAGGGAACAAATTGCCAAAAGGATATAATTAGGAAAGCCAAACTCAGCTAAGGACAGAGCTCTGCAAGAGGGAGATTCTACAAAATTTTCCTAGATTTATATATCGCAAGCGACATTTGGACCCCAAGCAGAAGATGTGCAAACCGATGAATATCATCTGAAGTCATTTCCATATGATCCTTGATCCAAAAACATCAGTACTCTCTAGCAATGAGACTGACCGAATCTAAAGAAATAAGCAGCGTACCTGTGAATTACTTGATCCACCAAAACAAGCTGCCGCCTATAGAGATGTCGTCTCGGCTAGATTGAATCTAATCGATTCAGAGGATTAGTTATGCAAAATGCATCCCATGAACCCCAAATGAACCAAGACAACTTCGATGACGAAAAAACTACTGAACTTTTTGGAACAAGTAAATGGTTATGTATTCTGACTCGTACGTCTTACCACTGCCTCAGGAGGAGATAAATTATTTCCGGTCTGAGATTCCCTATATATGTACAATATGGTTGAGTTGCAGCAGCGTGGAGACGTGGTGTCTAGACACTTTTGCTTGTGCTTAAACTGCTGTCGGAGTGCTAAGCATACGAGGACATAGTTTCCTCTCTGCAAAAAAAATGGACAAGTTTAGATCAAGGCAATGGGTCGATGCCCGACAAATGCTCCATGACTATCGATGGCATCTGTATCATTTTTTCATCTAACCGAAGTATAACTCAAAGGAAACGAAGCAGTAGAGAAACCAGTCGCTAAGGATGCATTGAATGACATCAAAGCATCATAGACACATGGCAATCAGCCCAAGGTCAACATGAAAAAGGTGACCCAGGAGATAAAGTAATCGATCAAAGCAGTCATTCATACAAAGTAGATAGGATGGAATGCATTTCAGTGCTGACCCGAAAGCCGGTTCGATTTGGAACCTTGCAATATCTAATTTTATTTGTAAATTTTGTTGAAAACTAATAAGTATCTCTCTCATGCAAAGCTCTGTCCTTAGCTGAATTTTGGCTTTTCTATTTAGACCCTTTTGGTTATTTGTTCTCTATCAGCTTTTACACGTTTTCGGTTAATGGACTTTCAAATGGACTGGTTTTATCTGCACTGAATAGACATAAGTTGTCGTAATGCGCATATGCAGAAACTAAATTCACAGCAACTTCGGTATTCAGTTATTTTCATCCAACGACAGCAGAATGGGTACTAACCTCAAAATACACGAACACGAATTTGGCGGATCTAGGAGATTTCGACAGACAAACCGGTCACCCATTGCTGGAATGCTAGATTCGGCAGGATCAGACAAAAAAGCTGCAATAAAGGTCCGCAGCGTTGAAAGAAGAATAAGCGACAGCTAAAGGATTTTCCCAAGCCGACCCCAAGTCGAATACATGGAATTGTCTCATTCCCTGACCCCTTGTAGCCATATGTCATCTCTGAAGGAATGATTATCGATAAGAGCTTATTGCAGATGGGGTTGTTTGATCCATGAGTTTGAGGTCGAGGTTTTATTACACTTCTACTTCACATAGATTTTCCCTAACAACATAGGATTTGTGGTCAATACGATCGACATTCTGAACGGTTCTACTCGCCCTTAAATATGTATGGAGGCAATAGGTGGGCGGTTGCATGTTCAGGGCCTTTGAACACGTCTAGCGGCGACAGGAGTTACCTTAATGAAGTGATTATGTGAAAGTGTATTGACAAGTGGTCTAATCGGTGTCAGTACTGTGGTTCCAAGGATGCCTGTATGCCATCGGTAGTTTGGTCCTGGCTTTAATCTCTCGCCGAGTTGCTAAGAAGAGGAAAATACCGGTACCAATTCGCTTTTGATGTAGGTGCCCTTGCAATTCAGAACTTCTTTAATGATAAGGACCACACGCATTAGTCTTCGACTTTGGTTAAGAATCGATTTGCATGCATTTTGGAGAGGGTTCTTCTAATCTTACATCACTCCGCTACTCGATGTGCTAATTTCTGATTCCCCCAAATCAACTTGTGAAGTGACAAAACATCCAGATCCAACAATTTTGGATTTTGAAATTTTAAAACCAAACTATTTGAGTGTGTTGTATTCACTTTCTCAATAGATCATATAAGAGGTACCGTTGTTTGGTCTTGTTTAGCCCTAACCGCTGTGCTTTGTAAGAAAGCTCCATGCTAAGTCTTTTTTCGTTGAGAATGGGACAAACTCATACTCATACATATAGGATTATCCATGGCTGCCTTTCGGAGTGAGTGTCCTTCTTTTTAAACACTTTCCTTCCACTTATAAAACAATCCAATCTATTTCTTTCTATTAAATGATTTCTTGGTTCTGTACATGCATATTTTACTGGAAAGCGTATTCACTGATGAAGTCATCAGCCTAATCTTGGAAGTGTCTACAAAGGCATTGTGTAGAAATATTATGATTGAATATAGGCTAAGAAGAGACGCCATCGAATTGCATATCGGCTCCGGGGATGGGGTCGTCTATGTAGGATTTGCCCTTGAATTTGAGACGTGGGACACAATTAGCTTTTTGATACTACTTTATTTGGTCAAACGTAACGTCGAATAAGATTATCACTATCATCACCGACTGACGTAGACAGGAAATTCCAAACATAAAAGGAGATTCAGAAACAAGCGGCTCTAAAGAACTCACAATGATCGCTCACGAGGAACTTTTCTTTCGAACAGTGACGATTTTAACATCCAAATATGTTGCCGTTTTGGCGTGTAATTCTTTTAGTACTCACGTTGTTTTGATAATGCGTTTCTTTTTATTTCCATGATTTTATCTTTGAAAGAAAGATACGAAGTGAAACTTAGCAGAAAAAAATTGTTTGATGGAGAATCGACCCGGTATCCCAAAGTGATATATATTCACCTTTCTTATCAAGGATCGAGTGGGTAAATAACTCATTTTGGTGTTTCTGGAGTTTGTTTCTTTTTTTCTTCTTTCTTTTTTTTTTTTGCTGTCTCTTTTGACAATTCCAAAAGTCCTAAGTGAAAATAAGAATCACTGCGTTTATATATACTACATACATAAATAATGGTAATAGATCCAAGTTATCTCTCTTGCAATATCTATCCGTAAAATAATTCGTTTTCGGAAATTTTATTTCCTTTTTTCTAGCTTATTTTTACCAATTCTTCGTAATATTAATCCTTGTAACAATTTAGTGTTTTTCACCTCTGTATTACATTAAGCGTGGTGGAAAATTTGCCTGCTAAATCATCAAAGTTTGCAAGCCGTTTTTGTATAAGATTTGTATAGAATATTTTGGACTTATCTTATATACTGCAAATAGATGAGTATTTGTGAGAAATATGGATGAAAAATGGCCTGGGTCCAAAGACAATGTCATCAACGGATACACAAATTGACAAAAATATCACTCACATAAGATGTGTTATTAGTAGCCAGTATTTTTTCTATGGAGTGCAGTGTCTAGCGAGCACAGATATATATTCAAGACTTATCTTATAAATAATTTATGTACGTCTGAGTTCAAGAAATAGAACATATCACTATGTCATTTTCCCATCTACTTATGGTATAAGCTTATATAAATAAATTCGACGATGGTGTATTAGTAAAATACCATATCCGGTTTATGTCACCAGAGAAAGTAGTTTTAACAGAAGAAAATAAGACAGTATAGTTTAATTCCTAGCTTTGTTGGAGGTAAATGCCACATTTTTGGAAGTAAATGCCACATTTTCCAAAGAGGAGTTGCCACTGTCACTGTTTATACTATAGCAAATGCCATGCTAACAACTGACAGATGAAGTTGTGGTTAAAGATTTGAGGGCCTCTTGATTTTGGCATGGCGTGGAATCTACGAAATTACAAGTAAATATTAAAGTGTAATAGCAGTTAAGTATTTTTATTCCCGTCAGCATATGGTTTGTCCTAACTTCATATAGCAAAGTAAGGCATCTAACTCTCATTGCAAATCCATCAGCATATTCCTAGAATGTTCCTTCTATTTAGCCAGCAGAGCAAATAAATTCAAGAGTCTTTCGTGTTTTTGCAAATTCAAATGAGAAATATCCCTCCAATTAACAATAAACATGTGACCACCAATATTTCGGGCAATAGAAATATCACATTGACATACCTCATAGATGTAACAGTGAGCAACTGAAGGGACGAGATGAAGGATTATCAACAAGGCTGTCTCTGAATCTTACTTTATCCATCATGATTTTTGGGGAAATCAGAGTCTTAACTGGGTGTCAATCGATATAAATAGTATTGTCAAAAACAAAAACAAACAAAACACCGAAGTTACTGTTAATTTAGTTTCTGCATATGCACATATCGACAACTTATGTCTCATCAGTGCAGATAAAATCGAAACATTTGGAAATCCATATCACTGAAATATGTGTCAGAGCTGACAGAGAACGCATTACTAATATGACCGAAATAGTAAAACCAAATCAGCTAAGGACAGAGTTATGCGAGAGGGAGATACTCCGTAGCTTTGAACAAAATTTTGTTAAATTTAGATATTACAAGTTTCCAAATAAAATCGGTGTTCGGTCCAGCACCGAAGTACTGGCTACTGGGTTGGTGAATGCCCTCGGGTACTAACAGTCCACCAGCAGAGGCATCGGCCCAGTGGTAATAAAAAACAAAATACCGAAAGTCCTGCTAATTTAGTTTCTGCATATGCACATTTCGACAACTTTCGTTTCTTCAGTGCAGATAAAATCAAAACATTTGGAAATCCATATCACTGAAATATGAGTAAAAGCTGACAGAGACTCTTGAAAAATAAGCAAATGGGGTAATAACAAGATTACCGAACAGAGTTGTCAATAACCAAAGTCCATAAGACAAAAAGGTAAATCAGGTACAAAATTTGTCGAGCGCAATGGTCCTCACTTGGCACATCACTCCGTTGGTTTTCATAAAAACAGTCATCCGCATGGCCAAAAACATAGACAAGAACTGGAACTGAAAGCTATCCATTTTCCTGGAACTTTCAGACCTCGAGGCTGGAAAAACTGCAGGAGCAGAACCATGAGAGGTCTTCAAAATAAAATTGGTATGTTACAAAATTCTGGAGTTGGTGCAGGTGGATCATCAAAGGGCAAGTCCTTTAATGAATTATTTTCGTGGGTGTTAAAGGGCTCTTAACTGTAGTGGCTGTAGTGCCTTAAATTGATTACTAAGAGGGGATACTGATTGATGAAGTAGGGTAAGCTTTATATGTTGTAGAATAATTGCAGAAATGTAAAGGTTGCTTAGAGATATTAAATACTTTTCTTGGTGAATCTGGCACTGACGGGTAGCGTATAGAATTAAAAACATAGATATTCCGCAACTTACAATGATTGAATTCGCCTGGTTTATTTGTATGATCATTGTTTATATCATTTTTTAGCACGATCAAGAATCAAAATATATCGCAGCAGGATGTCGGATATTCTCGATTGAACCTTTCGTGACGATTTATGGCCGTTATGATACTGTCGTCTTTCGATCTTCGCTCAAATAGTGGTCCATCGGCTTGCGAGTTAAACAACCGAAACTGTGTCGCCCATGACCCAGGGATGGTAGGATAGAAGAGGTAGGGCCGACTCCTAAATGGACACTTTTCCATCATCTTGTTGATATGGGATTTCGTCTCTTTTAAGTACATTTCACCAGCTTAAACGTATCGATACGAATGATCTCTACTGAGTCTAATATTGTCGGACAGGCACTGAAGGTTTATGGCTTTCGTGTTTCTTCTATGAAATCCTGGTGATCAACACCATCCTGAAACATTTCAGCGAATATCTGCTACTTCAATTATCTGGAGGGATTCTGTGGTGTTGTACAGATATTCCCAATGATAAATGCAGTTAAAGGGTAAATGTAGCATGTGTTTTCCCAGATCGATTGCCACAGCAACTTGAATTAGTAGACACGTGTAGCAGGAATCAACATTGTTGTGGAAGCCGCTCTGGTAATGTGTTGCTTGCTCGACATCAAGTCATCGAATATCACGAATAGTTCGGACTGAGAGATCTAGCGAAGAAAAAGAACGTTTTGATACTTCTTGCTTGATTTGTGGCTTGGATATACCTACTGTAGGGATCGGTAAGAAAGGAAACTTGTCTTTCATCGGAATAGGAATGCGAATATTCTTTTGAGAGATCCATTTTGCTGGTTGTAGCAGATAGTTGATATATTTGTGAAGAAACTTGCCGAACACACACAGGTTCCCATTATTGGTTATCCATCGCACAGGGGATTTTTTTTTCAGCAGGTTAGTCTTGCCGCAGTGCGACTTTAAGAAAATATCTAAAGCTTCTTAATTACCGCTTTGAGAGGAGGAAGCGACTAATTTTTATTTGTGCAGTATCTTTTCGTGAGATGTCAACCAGCTGCTTCAGAAGGACTGTGTTTATCTTTACTCTATTGAAAGTATGAAGAAGTTGAGTGTCGTACTCCACTAGAACTGCCTTATGATAGTGAAATTGTTCAAAATCTTCTCGGTCATTCTCAACAATTACTTGATAGACTTGCTAATTCATCAGAATACCACTTTTAAGTGTAGCTCAAACGTAATGTCATATTGGCTATAAAGAGGGTATTACCCAGAAGTTTAGTTCGAAAAGAAATAAACGCCCTGCTGAAAGAAGAAAGTATTCGATATCTCCCATGGTTTGGAAACGAAGTGGTCAACAATCTGATCTGCAATAGATACATCAGAGATCCTACCAGTCACTTGATACAGACCAGGTAAATTATGAGCGATCAGTAAAGGAGTATGATGGACTCATAATTGGCCTGTATTTGATCGAATCTAGGTTCAAAAATAGTAAAACCACCTCCTGTTTTGGTAGTATCTTCAAGCCAACACGTATACTGAGTTGGGGGAATATCGATATCATTGTGAATCAGATTCACATTTGAACAAGGGCCGGACACTTTTGTAGAGCAAAGGCATCCTTGTGGATTTTGCAACTTTCTCAAATTCTACATATGAAATGGGTCAATGAATAAATCCGTTATGCTATGGTTGTCCATTTATTGAGGATCGGAAGTTCTCTTTAGCAAGAATGGAGACGCGCTCTTAAATATGTAGATCTTGTTTGAGACTGCAATCTACTCTTTGTCTAGACGCCAATAAACTCGATCGTAACCTTCCCACCGCTCTTAATCTTAAATTTCCTGAACACCTTGTTCGCACTGGTTTGATTAGTGAGTAGTTGAAAGTATCGAGATCGCCTGGGCATGCGACGAGATGTCCATGTAGAAATGTTCGGTTGTACGGCACATGATACTTTGATTTCATAAAGTTGTATTGGAAGTCATACTAAGCGTGTTAGGATCTTGAATAAAATGCAACCTACCAGGTACATAGGCTCATCGAAGTTGAACTTGGTCTTCATATGGTCAGAATTTTCACCAAAGTATCTATGATGAAGACTCGCTGATCGAATTTTTCTTGGTCATACGTCTCTTTGATCATAAACCTGGCATCAACTGCCTTCAGTGTGTTCCTTTTCCGATAACAAAGTCGTTTATTAGCTTGGAGAACTTCTTCCGAGGGTCGAAATTGATGCGGCTAAAAGCTTGGTTTTCACAGAATAAAGCAGAATATTATTAGTAATGTGATCGTTCAAAAAATCATTTAGTATTTTCCTTTGTATCCATGATCACTTAATCCTCCGTAAAGAAATCACATGTACATAAATAACACACTCGTAAAGAATTTTGCTTACACAGGTACCTCTCGAGGTTCTGTAGCAGACCGGTTGTGCAATGTTGGAATGATGTTGTCAATCTCAAATGCTACTAGTATTTAAATCTGTCCTATAGTTAAGCAAGCAGACAAACCTGAATTACCCCTATAATATCTAATACTAGTACTAGCAACACGTCAGATACGATATGAAAAAGGTCTTTTTATACGGGAGCTGAGTCCTTAACTTTGTGCAGTGGCAACCTGTAGGGCCACAAAGTTTCGTGATGGACTGGCATTCTTTAGAGTGCCCAACAAGTTGAACGGTTGATTGGGTACAATTGACCTGACAAACAGATATGTCGTGTCTGCTCAAGCTGTGAAACGAGACAGGAATTTAATGAATCTT
This sequence comes from Modiolus philippinarum, assembly GCA_002080025.1. Taxonomy (NCBI): domain Eukaryota; kingdom Metazoa; phylum Mollusca; class Bivalvia; order Mytilida; family Modiolidae; genus Modiolus; species Modiolus philippinarum. The sequence continues at coordinate 11,340 of MJUU01014077.1, read as the reverse complement.
AGGTTGGAAGTCCGGGCTGCATTATTTTTCACAATACTTTTTATTGAATGGTCGTGATTGCAGACATCCAATTTCATGCAGTTCCGAAAAATAAGTCGTCGTCGCTGGATTAGAGCCTTACAATGTCTTATCATTAGCACGTCATTCTTGTACCCATCTGGAGACGGCGGTCAAGTTTGAGTCAATGAAGGATCAAACACGATGGAGCGTGGTGCTGATTTTGCTTGGTATGGGCTTTCAGCGTGATAAATTTGCTGGTATCAGATGCTTTAGTGAAACAAACAAAATTAGAACAGACTTAAAATTGATTTTTTCATGGTAGGTGCGAAACTGGCAATAGTTATTTCCTCTGCACCATGATCTTTACTAACTGTTTCTGGTCACAGCATTCGATATGGTCCGTTCAAATTTTTGTGACCTTACATGTTACATGTCAGGGACTTAATATAACAGACTCTTAGTATAGCAGTAGTGTTGCCTTTTAAAGTTATCCCGTTTGATTTGGAGCCCTTTCCCTTCCACAGTTGTCAATTGAAGAAGTACTGCTTCGGAGTATCGAACCTGTCGACTGGTTGACCTTGACGGGGAACTCAGTTTCCTCAAATTTGAGGTCACCGTACAACTAATTTGAGGTCGCTGTACAACTGTTTGCACTGATCCAGGTAGTGTGTTGATTTCTGTTATTCTTGTGATGTGTGACCGAGAGACAGGAGAAGCAGAAACATTAATGGGTATGGATTTTAACCGTTGCCTCTAGTGTTCAGTTTGATGATCATGTTTGTGAGTGGTGTTTTATATTTAGGCGTTTTCCTTGGATGGTTCAAACTTACTCAAGTCGCCCTTGTTTTTTTTATCTTCTTGGGGATTTTTTTCCCTTCTTTTTAATGAAGCTTTACTTCATTGTGGCTTCTATGAATGCCATATACGATTTGGTGTAAGGTTGGAATTTTTGAGTTACATATGTCGTATCCAGCGTCGCACATTTGTCTTTGTCATGACTACTAGCCGGAGTTTAAAACCCCCAATCTTGTGTGTGGTGATATAATGGTTTATTTAATAGGTCTCTATGTCAAAAATCTCCAAGGGCGTGATCACCAGATGTGGAATGCTCCTTTCAGACCCTCATCACCCTCAATTACCTTGATCTCAAAATTGACGGAGGTGTGTTCTATAAATGCTCCTCTAACTTTTTCAGGTTTCATCTTTGAGTAAGCAGTAAATCTGCGTTTCTTTGTTTAAATTTTGTTATCTTTGTATTTTGTATCCTTAACTGTCTCCGACAGCAGTTTTAAACGATGGTTTTTCTCATCGATGTGAGCAATCTTAGAGTTGTCACAACGGAGTCCCTGATCAGTATCCATAATCTATCTAGTCATGTTTTTATCCAGATCATCTTGATTAACTGCTAAGAACCCAGTAAATTGATCAAGCAGTCAAATTTCATTGCTTTGTATTTGGTTCCATTATGGCACCACCATGACCACATCACACTTCTATCACATCCCAATGCCAACTGGATTTATGCCATGATGTTACACGACTCCCTTAAAGACAAAACAAATGAATGCTGAATAGCATCAAAGTCAGAGAGAATCTTGAAAAGACACAATAAAAAAAGAAAAAAAGATATTAGAGGTGTTAAAAGATGTGGAGATTTAAGAGAAATAAATGACCGAACCAAAAGGTGCAGTGACAAAAACTATGTAATGAACATTTTAGACAAACTGTGAGAGAGGTAACCGAGGTTAGCTCAAACAAAGAATGTTTAAAAATCAATCGAGAAGAGAGGAAACCTTCAAACAGCCAAGCAAAGATATATGGAAAATATAATAAGGGCAACTTTCCTAACAAGGAATTAATCATGAAGAAGGCAGGGTTAATAACTTTTAATATATTATGGTTTTTCTTTTTTTCTTGTGCAGTTCCCTAGTTTTTGTGACATGTGATTGCAATGTTTGGCCATTGTAAGTGTTTTCTGTTATCTTTTCTTCATTAATCTGAACAAAATTGAGATCGGGCGAAACGGGCCGATTGGAGAACAAGAATAGCTGTGACGGACAGGGACAGCAAAGGTTAGATTCATCTATGAAAAAAACTTATACCGCTCCAGGGCAACTATCTAAAGTTTCGATTTTTTTAAAGACTGTTCAAACTTGACAGGAGTGAAACCAATAAAGTGTTTTGTTTGTTTGTCTTTTTAGATCAGATTGTAAATGCTTGTCAGTTGTTATTTAATAAATGAGCTGCTAATTGTTGAAACAATAGAGATCAAGGCTAATATAATGGTAACTTACGGACCTAAACTATATAAAAAAAACCTTGCAGAATAACATTATTTAAATACAGAAATGTGCAGCTGGCAAATAATTTAGTCAGATTTGAACGGAGGTATATGTTTAAGCTTGAATATGAACATAGAACAAATAACCAAATACCGAAGTTACTGTGAATTAACTTTCTGCATATGCGCATTTCGACAACTTATGTCTCATCAGTGCAGATAAAATCCAAACATTTGGAAGACCAGAAACTCATAGATGATCCCCTTTCAGCAAAAAATGAAAAAACACTTTCCAAGGAATTTATGGTCAAATTGGCTCAAACAAACCAAAGTGGGTATAACTTTGGTGATGATCAGTGTTTATCAAATACAAATGACCTGGGTTTTTATGTATATTTAGGAAAATTGAAATATCAGGGTATAAAGTGGAAACTGGAATACCAAAGAAGACAGTATACTAGTAAACAACCGAGAATATAGTTTTGTGGAAGCTACTAGAGATTACTTTCTGATAGACGCCATCATGCAGCAAATCCTACTATAACCCATTCAATAAATCTGTCCCTATCGTCAGTTTGTGACGTGTTTATTTATTTTTTACAAGCAGGATCTGCCAGTTATTGATATAAAGCAAATAATGAATCAGTAGCAACATTACTGAATTTAATTGGTCAAGAAGGTCAGGCAGGGACATTTATTGATTCAACCCAAACACAAATCCACAGAACTAAGCAGTTGATTACCAACACAGAGAGCATTTTATGTAATGTTGATATATGTCCCCTCAGAAAAAGTGACCATTTAATCTTAAACGTTGACATGAGTTCTACATGCATACCTAGAACATCCAAATTTGTATGTTAAACTCAGATATTTTGCTTTGAATCAATTAGAAAACCCAACTTAAGGTCACGTGATCACACCAGAAAAAAATGGCGGGAAAAAATTAAATTGCTCAGAATGGAATAAAATTTGACAGAAAGATTACTTACCATGTGTAGAAATTAGTTTTAGAGTAAAAAATATCACAATGGAGACCGTAGCTATGGGAACAGAAAATTGCTGGAAATTTTCAAATTGTTCCAAATCGAATAAAATTTGAAAGCAAGGTGACTTAGTTTGTGTAGAAACAAGTTTTGGTCTTAAAAATATCAAAATGGCGACCGTTGCCATGGAAACAGAAAAATGGCGGGAACACATTCAAATTGCACCGATTGGGATACAAAAGGGGAAAATAACTGTAGAATCTTAATTAAATTTGAGAGATGGTTGTGAAAAAAATAAATAATGCACACAAAGGAATAAGAAAAGGGGAAATAATGATAGAATAAAGCACGAAAAATGTTAGGAGATGGAAATCATCCTTGAACAGCAAAAGCTATCTCTCCTTCCAAAAAAAAAATAAATAACGCAGACGTTATAGAAATACTCCCAGAACAAGCCATTGCTTATTTCCGTTTTATAAAGATCACATCCAAAACGTTTCGAGAAAGAAAATATGAGAAATATCAACTCTTTCATGTAGTCAATGTCATCCAAAATATACCTATATACAGGATATTTAGGTCACTCCTAGTCAAAATGCTGACCAACAGAAAATACACACTACTTCCGGTCCAGCATGCGCACTCCTTTATCTCGTGGTGTAACGTGTCGACCATCATACAAAATATCACAAAAATTAGAATTTGTAAATGGCAACCTTTTTTGCATTCATATTTTTAACAGTAAGTTGGCATGTGTAACTTACAACTTCCTGTTCTAGTCAAGTGAAGACCGTATAAAGTCACATAACTATTGTAGTTTAGCACAACCGGTGTTATCACTTCCGGTTTTTGTACTAATGACGACAATTTTTTAGGGGAATAATGACGGCATTTTTGTAGGGGAGGAAGGCAATGTTGTCAACTTCAAATGCTTGTAGGTCTCGTAAAAGCCTTTTTTGCTAGACTGATTTTTTTTAGTATGTTAAATTGTGAATTCAAATAAAACATTTAAGGCAACAAATCAAATTTTAAATTACGTTTTTTTTTTCTTGGTATGATGTCATAAATTAACCTTAACGACAGAAATGGATAAAGAACCGATGTTATTGTAAATTTTGTTTCTGCAGATCATTGACCATTTCGATAACTTATGCCTCTTTATGCAGTTAAAATCAAAATGAATTGAAATTCAATGATGTTGAGGTAAACAAAATAAATGTTTAAAGGAATAGAGGTAGGAATAGAGGTACTCGAAGAAATCGAGAGGAAATGGAGAATCTCGAAGATTATTGTCATCACTTGGATATGATGTTGACAAATCGAACGTACTTTTCAGGTCGGTCACCTGTCCACTGAAGTCAGCCGCAGGTAATATTGATTATACACGGAGATAACAGAGGTGGCGGTGACTTAATAAACATATGCACGAAAGTTGCAAAGAGTAGTGAATACATCGTCAGGAGTCAATATTATACAAACTTTGATTAAATAACAGGGTCATCCAGGACTTTAACATAAAAATTAAATCAACCAGCACTACAAGGACTTATATAGAAATGTACGTCCTTGAAAACGGCAACTAAGGTAGTGGTGAGTAAACAGGATAAACATAAGAACACATAAAATAACAAAAATAAAAAATAAATAAATATATTGTGATGGATGTGACGATACCTTTTTGTATATCCGAATTTTAGAACACTCATTTTATACTTCTAATCAAATTGACAGTAAATGCGCTTATTTAATATTTGTTTTGTTTAATATAAAATCAAATCAATTGTCTTTAACTTTGAAAAGTTAGATTTTTATCTTTACCTTTCTTAAGTAATCTTACTAATGACATATATGTTCTAAACATTCTTTCTTCTGGAGCGGGTAGAGTAATATTACTCCACGTAATCAAAAAGCAGTATTTATTAAAAAAAAAATCGAAAAAAAACAGTCCGAATGAGACTGCAGTTCGCATGCATGAAAGCTAGCCTGTCAACCTCGAGCACTTTTGACTTGTACTCTTCAAGCTCAAAAAGCAGTCCGAAATAGACTGTCTCTCGCCCGAAAGCTAGCCTTGTAACCTCGAGCTCTTTTGGCTTTTACAAATTTTAAAAGCTGTCTGAATTAGACTTTCGCTCGCCTGAAAGCTAGCCTTAAACCTCGAGCTCTTTTGGCCTTCACACACTTTTGTATTTACTTTGGATTATTTTGAGGGAATCCTTAAAACGCAACGCGAATTATTTTCTTGGCCAAGTTTAAACTATGCCATCTTTGTTGGTTTTATGGATTTCTCTTGATTTTGGTTGATGCTGAACTATACAATTTGAAATATTCGGATTCTTATGTTCAGCCGTACACTGATAATAGGTAACCTGCATACGATCAGGGGCGAAGTATTTGCCACTACACTGCCCAGGAGGTCAAATCTGGTCAATTACTGACCCCCTTCTGTTACAATATATTTATGGGTATTGTTTTGAGATATTGCAGTTTCTATCATTTTGGGAAGAGGCTTTCTCTTACCCTTTCTTCGTTTACCTTGACATCTATCCATGAATATAGAGTTAAGCATATGTAGACCAAAAACTGAAATGGACGACTTCCGAGTTTCCGCTCCGATTAAAAATAAGCAGTTACCGTAATTGGGACTAATATAATAGGGATTTGAAACTATTTAACAATACAGTTTGATCGAATAAAAAGCGGTGTCCAGGCTAGAATTTTCGGCTGTAACTTTTTATTTACTCAACATAAAATTATTCTGAAAAATTTACCGAAAAGCTGATTTAATGCATATTAACAACATTAAATTTAATGAAATCCAAACTAAAAATGGGTAACAAATGCACCATGGATTGTTTTCTTGTGTAAAGAGGTCCTAAAATTACCGAGAAACTGTCAAATAAACAAATGACAGTTATCGATGATTAATGAGCGTCAGAACAATGAAAATAAAGAAAATTGGCTAACTTTAACTCGCTAGTTTACATGTCAAATTCGACCCTACTATGGCGAAATTTTACCAGGATAAAGCTCTTTCTATTGGCTTTATAGCTATATATAATTTATGCAGGAAAAAATTTTGACAATGCTGATAAATTGGTAAGAAAAGCTAGAGTATGAAAAATCAGTAGCCCTTAAAATGAAAGAAGACTCTAAAATATTCTGGAAATATGTACAATCAAAAACTAAAACAAAAGAAGACATACCATGCATAAAAGATGACGAAGGAAATCTCCATCTAGATAATAAAGAAAAAGCAGAGTTATTAAACAATTTCTTCAATAGTGTTTTTACTGTTGAAGATAACAGTAACATAGCTGATTTTCCGTCCGTCTAAGACAGAGAAGACACTAGAGAGTATAACATTTGACCAAGCCAAAGTAGAAGAATATCTCAATAAATTAAAGAAAACAAAATCACCAGGTCCAGACCAAATGCATCCAAAATTCATTAAAGAAACGGCAAAATATATATCAGTTCCAATTACAAAGATCTTTAATAAATCAATGCAAAGTACAACAATACCAGAAACTTTGAGATTAGGTAATGTAACACCCCTGCATAAAAAAGGCCCAAAACATCAAGTATCAAACTACCGACCAATTAGCTTAACTTCAATCATCTGCAAAACAATGGAAAAATTTGTAAGAGATGCTTTAATGGATCACATGGAAAAAAATCAGCTTTTTACACCACACCAGCATGGATTCCGCAAAGGTAGATCTTGTGTCACCCAGTTAATAGAGGTAATGGAGGACTGGACTGAAAAATTAGACAACAATAAGGCTATCGATGCTATATATTTAGATTTCCAGAAAGCGTTCGTTAAAGTTCCACACAAAAGATTGATACACAAGCTTCAAGCATACGACATTAAAGGTAACTTACTTATGTGGATAGAGGATTTTCTGAGGTGTAGAAAACAAAAAGTTGTGCTAAATGGGGCAGAATCTAACTGGACACATGTAAGTAGTGGAATTCCGCAAGGCAGTGTACTAGGGCCAATACTCTTCACAATTTATATCAACGACTTACCAGAAGTAACAAACAACATATCCAAACTATTTGCAGACGATACCAAAGTGTATGCTCCTGTCAATAATGCTGATGAACAAAAACTACTCCAGGATGATCTAGATAGTCTTATAGACTGGTCCAGTAAATGGCTCTTGCAATTCAACAAATCCAAATGTAAACACATCCATTTTGGCCCATCATTTGATACAGAATATTATTTGGGAGACTACAGAATAACAAAAACGACGAATGAAAAAGATTTGGGTATAACTATTGATAATCAGCTAAAATTCCAACTGCATATTCAAACCCAAACAAAAAAGGCAAATCAGAGGTTAGGGATGATAAATAGAACCTTTACCTACATGGAAAAGGATATGTTTCTTACACTTTAAAAAAGTTTGGTGAGGCCACATCTCGAATATGGAAGTAATGTTTGGTCCGTTATATTTAAAAAGGAAGCTGTTCAAATAGAAAATGTGCAACGTAGAGCTACAAAAATGGTCAAAAATATTAGACACCTGAGTTATGGTAGTAGACTAAGATACCTAGGCTTACCATCACTGCAGTACAGAAGACAAAGGAGCGATATGGTAGAAACTTATAAAATCATCAACAACATAGATAAAATCGAAAATGCAAATATTTTTCCAATGAAAGATTCAATTACAAGAGGACACAGTAAAAAAACATTACAAGACATATAGCAGAACAAATATCAGAAAATATAGCTTTACTCAAAGAGTGTTAGATTCCTGGAACAGCTTGCCAACTGAAGTCGTAGAGGCAAGAAGTGTGAACCTTTTTTAAGAGTCAGCTGAATAAACACTGGAATGATTTAGAAATAAAGTTTGTACCTGACTTTAACGGACCGGAAGCATGTACAGACGACAGACAATCAAGAGGGGTCTTAGAGGCTAGTTAGCCTACATTGATCTCGATACCAGGTAAACCAGGTAAATTTTGAGTGATATGGCCACGATCATGCAATTTTTAGAAATAAATTTCACTAAACTTTTCCCTGTGTATTTTTAAACTAAATTTTCCAACTAAATTTAAAGAAAAATATAGGGCCTATCATGATTCGCATCGAAGTTTCATCTTTTCAATCATATAGATTTTGTAGCATTAAATATTTTGGGGGACTAAGACTAAGACCAAGAAACTTTATTTATAGTCGGATAATAGTACAAGCAAACATAAGCTCTGTAGAGCTTTTAACCGACATTACAACAATAAAGTTAACAACATACATGACAAGGGGAAATAGAAAGTGTACTGAAAAAAACGCAAAGAAGTGTAAAATTTCGCGGTATATGTCTAAACAAATCCAAAATTATCCAAGTTTTTGAGCAAAATTTGTTTACTTTGGAATAAATTTATTTTACAAAATATACTATGATTTTCAGCAATCTTTTTTCTATAAAATGGCGTACTTTGTATTAAAATCTGTGGAAAATGTAGCTGTTAAGTGTACTTTAAACTTTCCTATGTTTCAACAGATAAATGCTAAAAATACGATGATTTACAGGTAAATCTGCCGTGTCACCGAAATTGTAAGAAATGTGAATGTTTCAAATCTCCGTTATTTAACGTGGTGGATCGTTTGAGTGCGTCTTCCAATGTTGGTAATTGAGACAAATCTTTAAAAAAATAAACCGGAAATGAATTTAGTTTGGTCACATGACCAGTATGGCTGACAGTGATGAAAACAGTCCACCCTCTTCCCCAGAGCCGGGTGATGAATGCAGCCCACGAGTTGTGAATATTACAAAGACAGAAACTGGGTTTGGGTTTAATGTCAGAGGACAGGTTAGCGAGGGCGGGGTTCTGAAATCCATAAACGGAGTTTTATATGCACCACTTCAGCACGTCAGTGCAGTCCTCGATGGAGGAGCAGCTCAAAAAGCAGGCATTCGAAAAGGAGATAGGATATTAGAAGTGTAAGTTTACGATGTTGTAAACCTCTAACTTTATACAAAAATATGTTCTTGGGAAAATACAAAATGAACCATCTGTTTGGAATTGGATGGGTGTTTACAATATGCAATATGTCCCTATGTTCTGCAATACTGCATATTGCAAAATATTGTCAATGCTCTATCCAATTTAGGTTTCCTCTAACAGAAAACAAGGATTTCCGTACAAACTCCATTTATCTTGGTATTCAAATTGTCTTTATTTCAAATTAAAACATGAAATTCAAGATAAATAGGTTGAGAATGCTCTCCAAAACAGCTTATTGTATCCCAAACAGGATGTTATATTCTGAACAGGTTATAAATTTCATACAGTAAAATAACTAATTTTGGATTTTTGCCCTCTTGACACAAATGTGCAGTTAAATAAAATGTACATCAATGTCAGCAACTTTTAATTTTGTTAAGGAAGTTTCCACTATTCCGCATGGCATAAGAGATTGTTACCCAAATTATTTTCCAATGTCAAGGGATCAATCTCTGAAACAGAACAGAAATGAGAAACTCTGTGAAGATAATTTGTTGATATTGATTTTAAAAGGTGTGTATTTGTGACAAAATGGCAAAAAATAGTGATTCAATCACAGTGTTTTCCTTTTTTGCCAAACGAAAGGTGGTCGTTTTGAAATTGAAGGTAGCCGGCTATGATAGCCGGCTTTGTAGATTAGATTTGCAGTATTTGCGTGCTGTATTTTGGTAATGTATATAAAGAAATTGATTTATTTTTACTTGATACATATGTAAATAAAATAAAAGTAATAAATTTTCGTTTTGTTGTTATTCAGATTTGACAGCAAAGTTTTAAAATTAATTCATTCATGTTTATTATCGAGGTTTTTACTTTTTAATGAGTATGGCAAACTTTTGCTCTCTATCCATGACCTTTTTTCGTATTTTAGTCATATGGAACTAAAATGTGATTCGTTTGTTAGCATAATCTATTTGAAAAAGGTCGTTTTTGTCATCCCGTTGGTTTCGTACTCGCTATTTTGATCGTTTCCTCTTGCCATATTCAAATTGTATGGCAGTCCCCATTTTGATGATTTCTTTGCTTTGAATAATTTCATCCGGTAGCTTTCCTTTTCGTTCTGTAGGAAAGAAAACATCGTTCCTCTTTCTTTTTGTTTGGATCCGCCATTTTGTCTAATGAAAACAACTCGAAAGTCAGCTGATTGGAATACTAACGACGGAACTACGACGATGCGGAACTGAAAAATATCCGTTTTTACCGACCACCTTGACGAAGGCAAAGGTGGTCGGCCTTCAAAAAAACCTGGTCGGCAAAGCCAGCTTAAATGGCGAATGGAAAACACTGAATCAACTGTATGAAATTACACTACACATAGTGTGTTTCAGTTACAAATCGCCTTATTTTTAAATGAGTGAAAACACCAACAAACATAGTTTACACTGACATTTATGACTTGGCAATATATTTCTACAAAATGTATGTAAATAACAACAGGAAGTTTGCTGGTGTTAACACCAACATTTGCTGGTGTTTACACTGTGAAATATAATATGTCAACCTGAGTGTTTTAAAATAGAATAAAATAGGGGAATTCAGAAAGTTGAAATGTAGAGAAAAAAAAGATTTTTCTCCTCACCTTTTAACTGTCAATTTTGATGACCTCATAACTGAAATAGATCCCTTTATTCATTTTCAAATTTGAAAGATGCCATTAATTTAAATTTATGTGCAGATCTGGACTAAAGATGATTTTATACTAGGATTAAAATAATGACAAAATTATACTATCTCAGATTCCATTATCCTTGACCGCTTTTACTTTTTTCCTCATTGACCGCTCCCGACATGTGTTGCTTCAATTACATACATATGTATTTTAGCTGCGATCGATGTTGTTCAAAATTATTGTTCTCTTCTTGTAACCCTGGTGCTTTCAGCTGGATAACCCTGAGCATCGCCCAAGTTGGCACTCTATGGTGGGTGGGGAGCAAGGGAGTGACCTTGATGCAATTTTTGTCAAGAATACCGCTTATGTGCACGCTAGGGGCCTTCTTGGTCTCTCTTGAGGGGTTGAATATTGTTCACCTCTTGTTGAAGACCCTCAGGCGA
>MJUU01014074.1:5884-18929 GCA_002080025.1 Modiolus philippinarum | reverse complement strand
GATATACTCGTAACGTTGTTCACATGTGACTATTTTTGTACACTCAGAAGAAAAATGCGACTCATTGCAAAATATACATAACTTTGGTTTGTTCACTTTAGTTTGGTTACCTCGATTATGATTATTAGTCTGTCTCTGTGTAGATCTAGAACTAGTATAAAAGGATGCAGTAGGCGTTACATTATCGAATTCACTGTGAGTTCCCAAAGTTCCCGATTCTTGTACAAAAGTTTCCTTACCAATAGCTTCTCTAAGTGACCTGATGTCCCAACTACGGTGACCATGTTCCCGTGTCATGTTTTTGCGCATTTCAATAGGAAGCTTGCCAAATATTATTGGTACTAGAAGTGCTCCAAAAGTATCCTGTGTTTGACCAAGTGACTCCAAACCTCTTATGTTAGTTTCCATTTTGTCATAAAAATGTCTAAGACTGGTTGCTGAAAGTGATGGGCTAGGTAAGTCTAGTAAAGTTTGCATATATGCGTCAATAATTTGCTGTTGTTGTCCAAAACGCTGTTTCAGTAAATGAATGGCTTGATCATAATTTGCGCTGGTCAATGATAATCCTGCAATACACTGTTGCGCTTTGTGTGTGACTTGTGATTTCAAGTAGCTAAATCTTTGAACATTAGTTAAGGACGGGTTTGTGTGAACCGTGGTTTCAAATGATTCCCAAAATGGTAGCCAATCAATAACATTCCCAGAAAACGACGGCAAATCTAGTTTAGGCAATCTGTGATAGAAGTTGGGCTGAATTGAGGTAGTTGGTGGATTTACGGAAGTGTTTGTATCATACAAATGTTGGAATGAATCGGAGTTCTGATGATTCTGATCAAAATTCAATACTTGACTTGTATGTGGTTGGGTAAGATTATCAGAAATAAGACTCACCAAAGGCTGACTTTCAGAATCTTTCAGCATGTCCTTGTATTTCCTGACAGCTAATTCCATATTATTTGTAAAATCGTCAGTATCCAATATTTCCTTCTCCGTTTCGCTAGGTTCTGTCAAATCCACTATCTGATTATCCAAGTTTTGAAGAATATCTGCCTTTTTCTCGATTGAATCCACTGCCGCGCACAATATCCGGTTTGAAATGTCATTTTCAGCAATTTTCTCATCCGTACGATTTATCAATCTGGTTACGGCGCTTCTGTGTCCGCCTCTTACATCTTTTAGTTTCTCCATTGGTCTTCACGGCACCAATGTCGTGATCTATATAGGGTTAGGCTAGTACTTCGCTAATGAAAGACGTGTGTTCAGTTCAACATGTATTCATGACATACCCAAAAGTAAACAAGACAACGTTACAGAATAAAGACGTTACGTAAACAAAGGGTAACGTTAGTTACGGCTATTACGTCGGGTAATAGTTCTAAGCGTAGATAATCCTTGACAATCTGGAAAAACAGAAGTACATAAGCTCATATTTATCATATTTGTAATTGGCTGTATAACTGTTGGTTTAGCAAGTTTTAGAATTTTGGATGATATTTGGTCAAAGCCTTGGCCTTTTTTATACCTAATTTACAAATCTGTTTATCTACAAAAGTATTATCAATAGGTTTGAAACAAAAATCTTCAATGTCTTTTTTAGAACATATTTCATTGATCTTTATAATACTTGGATGTTTTTTGTTTACTTCAACTGAGTCTTTACCATTATCGTCTTTCCCTCCACCTATCTCAGCCTGCAGAGCCCTTCCACAAAAGCCATATCTGGTTGACCCGAACTTATCAAGAGGTTGACCTGGAGTTATCAAGGCAATTCTCCCAATGTTTTACAAGCAATATCCTTATTATCTGTTTTGCAAGAAATAAATCTTAATTCGATAAAGAATCTGTTATATTTTCCGCTTTTAATTTTGTAAACAAATTACCGTCACCAATACACAAAACTAAAAACGAGACGTTCGAAAAAATACGGAAACTAGGTCGCTGATAACTTCAGCAGAGCCACCATTTTGTTTACATTGTGACGTCATAAAAGTGCCTAGGAACTGGAAGACGAATGTAAACAATGAGAGGTTCTGCAATGAAAAAAACGACTTTATTTCGATTTATTAACATGGTTCGATGAAAAAATTTCTAAATTTAATAACGTTAGCCGACAAAAAATATTGTGAAGTCATAAAAACCTACAAAACATTTCCCATTTGTAAATAATGAATGAACCTCATTTCCCGCGCAACCTTGGGAGAATTTGACGCAAAACCTAATAGACTATTGTATAGTAATTAGAAAAAAGGCGATAAACAAGTTATCTGAATTTTGAAAGCTGGAATATTGTAAAATATCATCCCGCTCGCCAGAATATGAAGCTTGGGGCTCGTTCGCTGCGCTCACTCGCCCCTGTGCTTCATATTCTGGCTCACGGGATGATATTTTACGATATACAGATGTCAAAATCCAGATAACATATACATATCAAGGACGTATAATGTATACGTCCTTGCCAATATCCTTTGCAACATTTATGATCAAAGCTCCGATAGAGCTGAAACTCGAAAGCCCTGAAAATCTACACGTGGCAAAACTTCGTAGTCATCCAAACAACTGCTGCATACGTCAGCATGTATTAAGTTATTCCGTAATACGTGAAAATAATCGGATTGTGTGATTCGTATGTATGTCGATTGTGCAATACACAGGTAAACAAATTTATTTTGAATAAATTATTTATGTTTTCGAAGAGTGTACAAAGGGAGGTAAATCAATCATACAGACCGGCTAGACGCAATAAAAAAACGATTAATTTGATAAACATGCATATTGTTTTCAATTTGATATCACAACACCGTATTCAACTCAAGAAAATGAAAAAAAAAATATAATTTAAATACACAATATATAAGATTTTGATAGAAACTTGCGAACTATATTTTATCGGAAGCACGAAGATCATCTTTCAGAGCTGTTAATAGGCTTGAAGCTTCACGTGATTTTTTCTTGTCATATTAATAACTCTCCGCCTTCTGCTTACGAGTTAAATCAAAGCTCCGATGGAGCTGAATCTCGAAGCCCTGAAAATCTACATGTGGCAAAACTTCGTAGTCATCCAAAGAACTGCAACATACGTCTGCATGTATTAAGTTATTCCGTAATACGTGAAAATAATCGGATAGTGTGATTTCGTATGTTGATTTCATTGCTATAAATAACATCCTATAAATATATGCACTGTCACAGGTAAACAATGTTATTTTCATCTCGCAAATTACTGCGCGACAAGTTCGTTGATCCGAGACGCAATATAAAAAAAAACGAGTAATTTGATAAACATGCATATTGTTTTCAATTTATTAAAACAACACTGTATTCAACTCAAGAAAATGAAGAAATATAACTTAAATACTAAATGTATAGTATACGATTTTGAAAGAAACTAGCGCACTATATTTTATCGGAAGCACGAAGATCATCTTTTAGAGCTGTTAATAGGCTTGAAGCCTCATGCGGGGCACGTGATTTTTTCTTGCCATATCAATATCTCTCCAGCCATTTCATGGCTTCGAGATAAAAAGTCATTAAATACATTTGATATTTTAGTTTGGCCTGACAAAAGATTATCATTTTCATTCAAAATCATCATAATAATTCTTTTTATAACTTCTACCATCCTGGTTTTTTATTTTTAGTTATCGATGAGTTGGTAAAAACAATATCCTATGTTCTGTGGTTGTTCATAGTTTTGTGGATCAAATCATAATGGGCAGTTTTTAAAGTGATTTTAACAGTTTACTTCGCATGGCCGCCGTTTTTAAACAAATTCCGACTGAGAAACATATGCAAATCTGATGCAAATCTCTGAAAATACAAATATAATAAATTTATTCAGAGACATATAAAACTATACAGACTAAATGTCTCTGATCTAATGCAGGATAGCGGTAAATGATTTAAAATTTGGAAATACGGAATTTCATATCCTAACGTATTTGTGTTAATTTTATACTATATTAATCACTTGTGCGTTTCAGAACAAGGAGGTTTGAACACTTCAAGCGTGTGGATGATCTAATTGTTTTTCACAAATTTTCAGATGGATTTTGAATACAAACAAAAAACAAATGCAGAAAGAGCTAAAGTTGAAGATCTTTTTGACTACGAAGGTTGCAAAGTCGGTCGGGGAACATATGGCCACGTTTATAAAGGAAAAAGAAAAAACAGGTGTCGAAAAGATAGCTTTTGTTTGCAACCAAATCGATGGGCTTAGTTTGCACAACTTTAGGCTGGTGTCTTTTTGCAACTACTTTGTAGTTCTATGTTAGGGTTAGGGTTAGGGTAAGAGGTAGGATTAGGGTGGATAAAGTGAAGAATATGAACACAATACTAGTACTACCAGTATTGTACAATACTGGTAGAAAATTTTATACCAGTATTGTATGCAACAATACTGGAATTACTAGTATTGTATTGTTGATAATACTAGATGTACCAGTATTGTGAAAAATACAATACTAGTTGTACCAGTATTGTGTTGCTTACAATACTAGTTGTACCAGTATTGTGTTTTTTACAATACTAGTTTTACCAGTATTGTATTTTTTACAATACTACAAATACCAGTATTGTATTTTTTTACAATACTAGCTGTACCAGTATTGTATTGTACAGAGCTGGCCGGTGATACTGCGCACCTAAAGCTTCAACACGGATCTGGCTTTCCTGAATACTTTTTAACACCAAAAAGTTGGTGTCTAAAAATAGTTCATTTATCAATGTTTTCATTGAATATATTCAATTGTTGAAAAGTTATGTCAGTTGCACTTTAATTTCTATGAAAACACACTAACCCCGTGATGTAAACAACCTGTGTGATGTCTGGTGATACTGCGCATGTCATAAAAAATAGGTTAAAACATAGAGAAAACGAATGATTTTGGAATGATCTTTTGGTATCCATCAGATATATTATTATGCTACAAAATAAACCAAATTCAGGATTTATTCTTAATTCTACTTTGAATAATTGTGTAATTCAATAAGAAGGGTAACATATTCTCAGCCTCGATTCGTAAAATATACCAGTAAGTGTATCGTGGCGTAATGCGCGGAAGAATTCAGAGTTTGTGTTGACCTACAATTTGTTTTTTTCTCTCTAACAGGTCAGTGTCACTTGATATCATTTGCTTAATTAAGAACGATATCATTGCGAAATGGACGGTGCGCAGTATTACAGGACGCGCAATAATCCGGGACACGACTGTAAACAATACTATACAATTATGGACTTTTGCAGAGGTGAATATGCTTTTTTATTGACCTGTAAACCAATATTCACCGAGACCATCGGTCGAGGTGAATATCTGTGTTTCCAGGTCAATAAAAAAGCATATTTACCGATACAAAAGACCATGATTGTTTTATTATATAGTTCAATACATTATGACGTCATGAAGTGAATATCAATGTGGCAGGTGAATACGTTTATTTATTCACCTCCTACTATTTCGTTGCAAATATAGTGTAAAGTCAAGACAACTATATAATAATAGTTTTTCCAGTATTGTGCTATATACAATACTAGTTATACCAGTATTGTATTGGGCATAATACCGGTAATACCAGTATTATACATTTTCACAATACTAGTTGTACCAGTATTGTCTTGTTCACAATACTGGTATTATTGTCGGCATTTTATTGGGGACAAAACCAGTAAAACCAGTAATTTTACTGCTTTCAATTCTATTATTATAAGTAAATGCATTGCGGGTGACAATTCTGGTCATGTATTGTAATAGATGTTGCAAATCGTTTTTGCAAGGGTTATGAGAGAAGTATGGAACTGTTTTAGGCCTATTTTCTAGTCATTTCGTAATCCAGTCAAGCAGGTCCTTTTGGTAATCTAAATAAGTAGTGTAAAAATATAGTTCTGCATGTTTTTGAAATAATTTTATTTCAAAATCCTTTTAAATTCCATAAAATTCATGTTATACTGATGTATTAATCTTTATAATTTTACTCATTGTGGAATTCATTGATTCATATCTTGGGTTATAAAATTTGTTTTTTTTTTAGATAATCTATTTTGAAACAAAACAAACAATAAGCACATAATATCCAAAATACTTCTTAAACCAGTGTCTTCAATACCGGAAATACCAGTATTTTCCAGTATCTTCCAGTATCTGCAATACTGGTTGTACCAGTATTTTCCAGAATCTTCCAGTATCTGCAATACTAGTTGTACTAGTATTTTCCAGTATCTGCAATACTAGTTGTACCAGTATCTTCCAGTATCTGCAATACTGGTTTACCAGTATTTTCCAGTATCTTCCAGTATTGTACAATACTGGTACACATATATTTCACTAGTATTGTACAATACTGGTAGTATACGTACTAGTATTGTGTTCATATTCTTCACTTTATCCGATTAGGGTTAGTTTGTTAAATAAATTTAGGCTGATTTGTCTATAAATGATTTGTGTCGTTTTCAAAGCTATTTTTCTTTCTTTCTGTATTTATATTTTATTGTTCCAGCACTTTCCATTCTTATTCCCTTATCCAGACAACTGGACACTTTACCTAATTGGGTGGTGAAACAATCAACATTTTTGGGTATCTTTGCGCGCAAAGATATCTATTGTTGCTGAAGGCTCAACTCAATTCCCCAGAAACATCACTACCCTTTTTCATATTCCAACACAAGAAAAAAAGCCCCATTTTCATACCAAAAACGTGCTTTTAAAGACTTTCTTGCATAAAAGACAGCAACAATAGTGCAGAAAAATAAATCAACAAGTTGGAAGAAATAACATTGGTATGAAAATGTTACGATGATTAATATTTTGCATACATGTGCTGTGCGAAGGTAAAATATCCCCCCCCCTTTTTCTTAAAACATAGAGTCAGGTCTCAGAATCCCTTATTAAAATCCTCCAAAGTATCGGATGCTAGTGATGTTACTATTTATATACATTCCCAAGTATGCCAATTAAATTATTTAGGCCGTATATCAAGTTTGCAGAACACACGATGTTTTCCTTCGGAAAGACGTTTGTTTACAAAATCTGCGCATGCTCATGGTAACAAAAGATACTTCAATCATTGGGCGGGAAAATTTGAACTTCAATATCTCATTATGACAGGAATATGATAAACGATGTCTTTACAATTTGTTTACAAATGTCTGCACATGCGTGTATGGTTGTGTTAAAAATAACAGTAGCACTGTGAAAGGATAACATGATAATTAGACTGATTTATTAGTGTTGATTGAGGTAGTAATAAGGGCTGGTGTTGTTTACATAGCAATTAGTCAGCAATGACATCAACACATAATTTTTTAATAGGACCGTTTTATTAATATCACTTATTACCTCCCTTGTATAATTTTTCATTTTACAAATTAGGGCCCAAAAATTTTTTCTGCTCCCTCTGAAACCCCCCCCTCCCAAATTGTTAAAATATTTTGAAAATGTTGTATGTTACTGTTTTTAACAACATGCTGGGATATTTTACAATACTTTTTGTTTTGTTGGAAATCAAAAAAAAATAATTTCAGCTTTTTATAGTAAAATTTGTGTATTGTTATCATACTAAGGAACACTTCAGAATAGAATTTGGTTTAAAATCCAATATACAAATGATTGATACTAAGGTAATTCATCATCTTAGACATCGGGATTGTGTACATCTCCTTAATTGAAATGAAAGTATATTTCAGATCCACTTTTATGAAAGAAAACGCTTTTTCATGTGCAGGTACATCTTAACAGCTTCTGTTAATACTTTACATAAATTAAAATCTAGAGTTTTATCAGTCTGGCTTCACTTCAGGGCTGTTCCAGAAAAGTTGGTCTGGGACCCTTTGAAGGCACTTCATATAAATTTCTGTGGGTGGTTGTGTTTTCTTCATCCTTTAGTATTGTACATATGGGGAAGAATTCTATGGGTGGTGGGGGTCAATAAAAAGTGCCTTCAAACCCCCCATGTCAATTTTTCTGGAACAGCCCTCATCTGATTCAGATACTGAACAAATTTTAAGTATTCTAAAATTTCCTTTTGACTAGATTTAGAAATGTTAGACAATTAAAACAGCATTATTTTAAGTGAAAGTGTGAAAAACAATTAAATTTCTCATGCCTTCCTTCAGACCAAATTAATATGTTCACTGCTGAAATTTGTAATTTAAGAGTGCAAATGCATCTTAAGAAAGAATTTGATATTTTATCCAATATTGATTGTAATTTACGGTCATGTATTATGTATTATGTATTAAATTTATACTGTCAGATAATTTCAATGTGCAGTCTGTGTACAGGCACACGCATTGAACCCAAAATAAACCAGGTATATCAGTAGCAAAGATACCTTTAAGTGCTTCAAGCACTTTGATTCTATATATCTATGTAACTTCAACTAGGATTTATTCATTCATTTATCAAGATATATTAATGAAAACTGGGAACAAATGCTGTCAAAAAAGGCATTGTCACAAATCATGCTTTGACTCTTATAGGATCCCCTGGTTTGTTGACCAAAGTTTGATATGTTAATGAATGAACTACATGTACAGACCTGTCATGTTTTGACAATTGCCTTGCGTGAGATTTGCCAAAATTAGCAAAGATCAAAGGACTTTGCCCCAAATTGCAAAAGCTTTGTGCGAGTCTCATGTGGATTGCAGGTATGCAAGTACTGTAAAGTGGGTACTTTTGGCGGCTGTCAAATTTGCGATTTATTCTGAAAACGGGAATTTAATTTTGGCTGCCATCAATATTTGAGGATAGAAAATTGTGTAAAGGACGAACATGTATAAAGATACTTTGCCTTTTTTGCATGAGTTTTAATTTCCCCTGCTGTCATAAACCTCGTGCATAAAGCGAAAATTAGAACCTCACGAAAATCACCAGCTATATGGTGTGAACTGTAATGCCACAATCGTAAAAAATACAGTCATGACAGTACAGCCAAAGACTTATCACACTAAATTCCTGATTGACCTATACATACAATATCTTTTGCATGTAGATGTAAATTGGTACAAATATAGATTGCATCACTTTTAGTGCAAAAGAAAGCATTATTATTATTATAGATCTAACAAAAAATAAAATATACATGTAAACATTTCTCTAAGCAGAGTGAAAAGTCTATCACAGAGTTTTATCTGTAAGTCTCTGGGTGTACTATTAGCTAAGTTGAGAAAAAATGTAAATTCATCCTGAATTCAAATAACATAAATGCTAAATAAAGTAATTGACCCATTTCAAGTTTTTAGAATTACCTCCCCTGATTAAAAAAATGGCTTTTGAGTGTAATTTTAAACATAGACTATAATATGAAGGTTATAAAAAATGCTGTAGCAATCAACAATAAGGCTATAATAAAATAATTCTAAATTTTCATTCATTTTGTTTCGCCTGTGATTAATGGTGCGAAAGTGAGACATGGCGATCATAGATTCCGTCGGCGATGTTAACATTTGGTCAACCAGAATAACTTTCTTAAATGATATTCAATATCAGTGAAATTTTGACACAATACTCAGTGCAACTTCATTATTGTATCCCAAGTTTATTTTTTGTTATTACAGAAAAAGTATGCCTGTAATAATAAAAGGGTGTTATTACAGCTACTCTACATCACTTAAAAGTATTTTCCCAAGACCAAAATAATGCCTAATCAGATTATATCTTAATTAACAATAATCTATGAAAATCAAAGCATGTCAATAGGTTCTGCGCAAGTTTCTTAGTAATTCCCAAGAATCTAATAAACTAACAAATTTTTAAATCATATTCCTGTATTAGCATTGTTATTACAACTTAAGTTATATCACTTAAGAACCTTGTCTCATTGATTAACCATGGTTCATCAAAAATGTTTTAACTTAATTGAAAACTGATTTATCCAGGCAAAATAATTAGTTTCTGCGCAAACATCTAAGCAATTCCCAAGTGACAAAAAAAAAGGTAATATATTAAAGGTTGCTACATACATATGATATTACAGAATTAGGAATAAAGAGCAGATAACTCAAAACAACATCTGTAATAACACATGCATGTTATTTTTCTGTAATAACTCATACAGGTTAGGTACTTGACTGGTAAGGTAATAAACAAGAAAATGCCAATAAGTTTAGTGACTTAATACACACATGTAAGTGAAAGTACAAAAAAAACCCAGTACTTCCTGTTGTACTTGAAAAACAGACATCCCCCCCCAAAAAAAAATCAAAATATACAAAAAAATAAAATAGCAACAGCTATGCCCACAATGAAAAGTGAAGACCTAGTAGGCTTGTTCACAAATCCAATCAGTGACGTCACAAAATCCATTTTTTGTTGGCAAAATTGTATTTCAACAATAACTTGCATTGTATAGCAATGGGACAGAATTTTATTTTTTGAACAACTTTTTACATACCAGTCCGATTTTAGATCTGTAAAATGCATAATAAACCTCCAGATTTTCATATATTTTCTACCGATTTACTTTTTAAAAATTTTCTGAATAAATTGAAATATGTATTTCGAATATTTGAAAATTTGAATGCTATACAAATACGTGAATTATATCAAATGAAAATGATCAAAAATAGAAAATTTGTATATCCTATTAAACTGCAAAATGTCTACAATTCAGATCAAAAGAAATTATAAAATTACCTTTAAAAACAATTTCATACCAGGTAATTGAAAAATTACATTTTTATGACCCTAACTTATGAATACGATTTCTTGCCAACCAAAAAGGGTCGATGTTGTGACGTCATGGTGAATAAGCCTGTACATGAAAATGGAAATTCTTGAAAGTTCTTTTGCTCAGTAAGAACTGGGTGATCAGCATCTTCATTTGCTGAACTTTATTTCACAGAGCATACAAAAGCATTAATTTACATAAGGAATTATCAAAAAGTATTTGTTTTGCTTTTTGTGAAGTTGACCAATAAAATTGAACATTACAGTTGAGTTACATTTGAAATTATTGCATTTTTATGCCCCGGTGAATCGAAGATTGGGGGCATATAGTTTTTGGTCAGTTTGTCCACAAAATACTTTAACATTGGACATTGGACATATCTTTTGAATGGTAAGTAATAGAGCTTTCATATTTTGCATGTGTATTCTTTGTGGCAAGACCTTTCAAACGATACCAAAATTTTGGACCTCGTGACCTTGACCTTGGCATGTGATGGACTTTTTAAAAATAATAATAAACTTTAACATTAGCTATATCTTTTGAATGGTAAGTGATATGGCTTTCATATTTTTCATGTGCATACCTTGTGGCAAGACCTTTTGATTGGAACCAGAATATGTGACCTTGTGACCTTGACTTTGGCCTGTGAACAAGTGCATAAAAACTTTAACATTGAGTATATTTTTTGAATGGTTAGTGATAGGACTTTCATATTTTGCATGTGCATTCCTTGTGGGAAGACCTTTCAGTTGGTACCAGAATATTTGACCTCTTGACCTTGACTTACGACCATATTTAAAAAGTTTAACATTTGATTGTCTTTTGAATGGTAATTGTCCAAGGGGAGATAAGTCAAATTGATATGAGGAATGTCTGCAATATTTTAATGACATTGCATCAGATTTTATGTGTCTATTTTATAAATAAAACAATGAAGCCTAGTCTAAAGAATTTGTAATGAAAAAAGATCTTGTCAAGTTACTTCATTTAAAATTTAAATATGATAGGAATATCTTTTGAATGTTAAGTAATAGGGGTTTTCTATTTCAAAGGTGTATTAATGGTGATTTGATTTTTCAGTTGATTTCAGAATTTATATACATATTATTTTTTTTATTTATACAAGCAATGAATTCATCTACATCTATAGATGAGAAACTGTTTCTGGATTCCTACCATAGACTGTTAATAATATACATTGTATATATCAAAGAATAGGGATGTTACTAAACACTGCTAAATCTATTAAATATTCTCTGTTGTAATTACATGTAATCCATTTCTTCTGTTCTGGTTTTTTGAATAGCTATAAATTTATGAAAGAATTGAAAACACTGATAGGCAGAAAGACAATAAGTTAATTATAAATGTTTAGAAAAAAGGGGATGAAAAATTGTTTCCTAATAATGCTTGGAAAATGATTGGAGGGGTCATTTCGGTGACTTCTGTGATTGCATCCAATTACAGTCATTCAGAAACACATTAAGTATTGTTCAGTGTGCTAAATGTTTCTTCTTAACTCTTTTACTCGGGGGCATAAGTATTTCCAAAAAACACATAGTTATTGTGAACATTTTCAACCCTTTAAATATAAATGGTGAAAGACTACATGTGAAGATACTTGTCACATTTTGTTTTTTTTTTCAAAGTCTTACTAACAATTACATTCTTGAATACATCAAATATTTATAAAACAAATATTTTCTGTTGTAGTGCTGATGGAAGAGAATATGCCCTGAAGCAGATTGAAGGAACTGGAATCTCTATGTCAGCATGTAGGGAGATTGCTGTAAGTGGTTTGGAATATGCATGAATGTTTGTGAATTTCATGCTGATTGGAAATTGAAGATGGCTGCCATAGCTGTTTGATTTTTTTTGGAGAAACATGAAAATTTCCACATATTCAAAATTGTTTCATTGTCAGTTTAAATTTTAATCAGGAATATTAACATTATGTATGATTTAAGAACTGATAATAAATACAAGATGGCCACCACCACAAATTATTTAGTACTGGTACCGATTTGAAGATATCTTGTAACAAATTTCATGAAAATTGTCACTACTGCTGGTCATGGCCACCAAAACATTTCTAGGTCTGGCATAATTTTGGTATGTGATTGTCTCAATGACCGGCAAAAAATAACTGTTGTTTTCTTACATGGGTTTAGCAAAAATATGGTAGGACTGACAGAAACATTAAATTTGCCAGTCCTTTTGCTGAAAAGCCTAAAAATGTTTTCACTGACTCTGTTGTAAATTGCTAAATCTTGAAAATGTCCATACATGTACATCAAATTGATATTGACTAGTCATGGTGATGTGATGGTTTTCTGCTAAATATTTTTTGTTGATATCAAGATGTAGACAGGAATAAAAGTCCTGT
>MJUU01014069.1:0-15224 GCA_002080025.1 Modiolus philippinarum | reverse complement strand
AAGCATGCACTGTAGATATCATTCCAAAATGCATCATACATACAAATATGGTTGATGTGGGGCATATCGGTAAGCAGGAATGGACTTAAACCATTCTACCTAACCAAGTCCCTCATGCGTACAATGTAGGTCAGAGACAGCATCCGAAGCATGCATTGTTGTTGTCATCCCAAAATGCATCACACATAACAGTATGGTCGATGTGGGCCATGTCAGTAAGCGGGAATGGACTTTAACCATTCTACCTAACCAAGTCGCTCATGCGTAAAATGTAGGTCAGAGACAGTATCCGAAGCATGCATTCCAGTGGTCATCCAAAAATGCATCAGGCATACCAATATGGTTGATGTAGGGCATGTCAGTAAGCAGGAATGGACCTTAACCATTCTACCTAACCGGACGCCGACGCGGATGCTGACGCCGAAGCGGACGCTAGGGGTATCACATAAGCCCCCCTCACTTCGTGAGGTGAGCTAAAAAAAGGAAAGCAGAACTTACATAAGGGAGATAATTTGATAAAAGAATTTTACATAGACATGATAGATATCACTAAAGAAATTAACATCTCATAATTTATTTCTCTACTTTCAACAGTGACCCCAAATTTGTAAATATAATGATTTCAAAAAACATGCTAAAATTCTTATGATTTTACATTTTAAATATACAACACTTATGATTCAATTATAAAATTCATAATATTCTAATTCAGGAAATGAAATACCCTGTACATGTAGACACCTTATTAAGATATCATAAATTCTATACTTTTGCATGTATAAAGAACATGAAGAAAGATGCATACAAAAATTATTTCTACATTGGATGTCATATTCTGGAAGTTTCATCTTTTGACCATCTTGGTCATACATCAATGTACATGTAACTTTTTTCTTTATTTTAAAATCTTAAGCTAAAATCAATACATCATGATTATACATATGGGGAAAAGCACAGAAAGTACAAAATCAAGAAAAAAAAGGAAAAACTTCAAATTTTTGTAAAGGTATATAAAATTAGTGAAACAACAAAGTCAAAATCTGGAAAAGTTCTTTTTATATTTTTTGATCTGACAAATTTTCACAAGATGAGAGGTACCTTTTTGTGGCTATATCTGCAAAGGCTGTTATACATTGGTATCTAAGTCCAATAACAGTGGTGGCACCCGTTGCTAACGATCATTATAATTTAATTACTACATGTAGTACATGATACAAAATATGGAAATCAATACCAATATATAACTTATACATGTCCATAGCAAACATGTGACAATATCCAATTATGACTTTGTATAAAATCATTACCAAGTATGCACAATGAAGTTAAAGTAATTAATTTTCATCACTACATGTAGTCTCTCTGATTGAAAATTGTCTTTATTGACTAGAATGTCATTAATGATTATAAATGTTACAAATAGTTTTCAACCATGTCAATAATATGCATCCATTGATTTGGAAATCTGAAGAGAAATGATGAACTTATATACAGTACAGCAAAAGTTTTTTACCATCATAAAAGATATAAGGCCATAAAAAAATAATTTATTGGTACACAGGCCCTCCCTCATCTAGTTTGAGGCTTGAAAAAAGCCCCTCATTGACCCTATTTTTTGCCATTTCAATAAAATAAAAATAAAAAATCCCCTCCCTCACTACATTTTTGGTGGTTTTTACAATGCAAATAAAAAGATAAATAAAATCACCTCCCTCCCTCATCATTTTAAATGAAAAATGGCCTGAGAACCAATTAATTAATTTTGTATGGCCTAAATTAATGTGACAGACTTTCCATCTAAATTTTCAAACATGAGTCAAATAAATTTATTCTTTTTTTCTGATTTGCGTATATACATAGGGTCCTGGAATCAACACTAACCCTAGCACTCTAGCACAGGGGAAGTAGAATTTTAAGAGGACTAGTACACATGCCTCTTTCTTTCTAGCCCAGCCAAATATTTAAAATATTTTGATTGTATATCATTTATTTGTATGAAACAAAACCTCATTAGAAAATATACATGTATGATCATGAGAGAAAGAAAATTTTAAAAGGCAAACAGTCGAAATAAAATTATACTGTCAGAATGCTTTAAATAAATTTTCCATTTTCAAATACAAGTCTTATGCTGTGATCAGAGACATATAATCACAGAGATTGTTAACTCTACTATCACCCCATATTAATCATAACAAACATGGTACGGCCACATCAGAAATTCTTAAACTACTTCTAATTTGGTCGACATATTTCTAAACCGTAACACATTGTTTATAGTTGTGTTTAGAAAATATGAATCAGAAATATTGATTAATAAAAAAGATATTGGCAAATAAAGTGGAGACTTCATGTGGAAATCTGACAATGAAGATCGCAATGTGTCTTGTTTACTTTTGAAACTTCTCTTTTATTTCCGTGATTACAACTTCCTAGTTATAAAAACTGGAAAGTATTATACCATTGTGGTTGTGTTTAGATAGTTTCATACATTATCGAGATATTAGTGATTTATGTTTGTGAAGTGGAAGTTTTATTGAAGTCTTGATGGCGGCGAGATTTCACAGGAATTTGTCAAGTTGCCAATCTCTGTAATTATATGTCTCTGCTGTGATCTAAGTAGCGTTTCCTTCCATTATCCTTATACTTCAATGCCAAGGAACGAAAATTAAAAAATTTTATATGTTTTGGGTATTAACCCAATCCCCGCTAATTAGAAGAATTGAAAGGGCAGATGGTACAGTATAACCATGATAAGCATGAGCACTTTTCCAGAACATTTGGGCTAGTCATGCTAGTGAAAAGGCAAAATACTTACTTTCTAATCCAGTCGACAACATGTTTACTTTTGCATTTTAAGGGGTAGAATTCATCACTTTAAATGCAAAAGAAAGTATCTTGATAGATGAAACAACAGGAAAAACACACATATTTCACTAAGAAGAGTGATATGTCAATCAAAGTGACTTATCTAGGTATGTCTCTTGCTGCACTGCTGACGTTCAGGGTAAAATATTCAGCACAAAGGGCCAATCTGTGAAAAAAATCAGTATATATTCAAGCTCCCATGAATTATTTCTTAAAAATTACCTCTGTTTTCTTCTGTAATGATTTAATTCCTGCCTCCATAGCAAAATGAAATGCAGCCAAAGCTTCTGATTCTTCTCTTTTACTGGATAACAAGGGTACCAGTCGCTTAAGCCATCCTCTTGATCTACCATGACGATGTGACAGATCCATCCTGCCGAATTCACTGGGTGTATGACTAGCTATGAAGGGGAGAACCAGATCTAGGGTACCAGACTGTAACACAGCTGCCTCGATCTCTTTGTTGGCAACCAGAACAGAAATGGCTAAACATGCATAGTATCTGACACTGTCATCATCATTAAAAGCTAAAGGAAAGAGCCATTCTGGAACCTTATGTTTGGCCATTTCTTGCTGATTTTCTGGACCCCCATACAATGCCATATTTGATAAACCGATGGCACAGTGTCGTAATGTGAGACGATCGTTACATCTGCACCAATATAAAATAACATCAAGTCCCCCTAGTTGTGTTAATTTTCTACACGTCTCCTCAGACGTTTTAAATAAACTCTCCAAAATTCCTGTACAAAATCTGGCCATATCAAATTCTCCTTTGGCATCCACCGTCATTTTAACTACAATTTCCAATCCATCGCTAGCAACTCTCTGTCTGTTTCCTGTTGACAAAATTTTGTCAAGTAAGCGTCCAGACATTTTCAACAACTCCTTATTTTGTGAGGCACAATTTTTCATGATGATATCTAAAGCACCTTCTTCTCGTATAGTATCACACAAACTGTAGGCAACATCCCGGCCATACGTTGGTATTGCCCAAGCTTGTTCCATCAACAGACTGATATCTCTAATCACCTGAATTTGGTTATCAACCCCTTCAGCAGATTTTATAATGTCTACTTTTAGTTTTAACTGTTGTGTCAGTTGTTGCAGACTGGTAGACCAATCTACTTGTGATAAAGATCCATCACCCCCTTCCACACAATCCTGATCACTTCCAGTAGAAAAAAAGCATTTTGAATGTTTATTTTCTTCATCTGGTCCATTTGACAAATGATTAACTACATTGACTTCTTCTGTATTTTCAACACGTGACAAATCTAAGTAAACTTTAGAACACTCTGACACATTGTGGTGAGGGGATTCATGGTTAATATCAATTGTATCGTCACTGTCATCTATTACTTGTAGTAAAGTTTTTGCCGATTGTGATCTTTCTAAAGCTTTGTAAGGGTCAGGTGGCAACCCCACAAATTTAGCCTCTGAGTGAATTCTACGAACAGATTTGTTTTCATGATTCTCCATGTTTTAGCTATGTTCTGAAAATATAAACAAAATTAAACTTTAATTTAACACATTAAATTTGAATTCAATTTCCACAATTTAGTACTACAGTCAGACATCATCTGACAAAAAACTCGGCCATAAAATGGCTGTTTCTGTCCTCAAACATTATTTCTCCTGCCCATGCCACACAGTGCCTATTTAAAAGAGGGTATTTACATGTACATGTATAGAGGAAACAGCATCATATACATGTACAGTACAGCCAGAGACTTACCATGAGGCAGAATAAAAAAAATCTGTGTTTCCGGCAACCCTACCGACCCTAGATGTTTGGTGCTAAAAATGTCTACCCTAAAGTTTTTTGAGCAATTTTTAAAGAAGCACTGTTAAAGTCCGGAAGTTACTCTCTCTATGTCTATGTAAAAAGTTTTGGAAAAATTTAAAAAAATGCCTACCTACTGACCCTAATTTTGAAAAGTATGTTACCATGGTTATCGGAAACACAGGTATTTTTTTTTAGGCCTGATAAATCACTGTGATGGACATATCAGTCTGCTTAGTGAAATGTGTATATTTTATTTCCTGTTTAATCTATCAAAAGGCTTTAATTTTGCATTTAAGGTGTCTCAGTGGTATTATTCCGCCATTTTTGTTTAAAAATTCTTCATTTAGTTTTCATTCATTAAGAAATTTAGCAAAATAGTTATTTAAAATGTAAAGGAAGTTCCAAAATATTTCAAGTTGATATTCCTTATCACTTTTATAACATTTTCATAAGAAAAACGTGAACTAAAACACACGAGCTTTAAATCTGTTGCTGGATTTACAGAACACGGAAATTATGCAAGGGAGATAATTTGATAAAAGAATTTAACATAGATATCACTAGAGAAATTAATATGTCGCAATTTATCTCTCTTATTTCATCGGTGACCCCTAATTTTTATTTTGTATATGTAAACTATATAATGATTTCAAAAGACATGCAAAGTATGAACAAAATCTATAATAGATTTTTNNNCTCACATATAATCATTTGCCTTATCATTTCCATGTAAAATCCTGAAATTTTCAATTTCAGTTTTTGCGCTTAAATGCACGGTGACCCCCAAATTTCATTTTACAATTTGAACAATAATACAATTATGTTTCTACACAAAAAATTTCACAAAATTCTATAATAGGAAATTAATACCCTGCAGACACCTTAACATGTCTAAAGTGATGCATTCACCTACTTGATATGCAAAAGAAATAATGTTGATAGATCAATCAGGAAAACAATTTTATTCATTTGAAACTTCAGATTGATATATTTGTCACAGTGATTTATCACTGAAGTCTCTGGCTGTTCTGTATATATGGAGACTTGATATTTTTTTATCACTGAAGTCTCTGGCTGTACTGTATATATGGAGACTTGATATTAACGGTCATGATCAGGTGCCCATTAATATAGGTTTAACTGAATTAATAATTTGTATATTATCATTTGCTTATCCACTTGACTGGTTGAACTGTAAATAATCATTAATATCAAATATAGCTAAGAACAAAACTACGATGGAGGGGGTTAAACCATCGTTTTTTCTTGAACAGCCCTGATAAATACTTCAGATACAAAACAACTGTACATATACGTACAACTATATAATCAACTATAACTTGGTAATAGGGACACCCCATCTGCTACAGACTGGCTGCTATCAATGATCAATAAATTTGTTACCCTCTTGAGAGAATTCAGATAACATTCAAAATGCTACCCAATTAGGGCTGTTCCAGAAAAAAAGATATGGGAGTCTGTAAAGGCACTTTTTATTGACCCAATCACCCACAGAATTCCTCCCCATAAGGCACAATACAAAACTATGATAACAACAACCACCCACAGAAATTTATATATAAAGTGGCTTCACGGACCCCAATGTCTTTTATTCTGGAAGAGTCCTTAGTAAAAAATTTAAGGAGGAAAAAAAATTCATCAACATGCATCTTTACTCTTCTTTTAAGAGGCCATTGGACACAATGTGAATGTTCATTGGATGGTTTTAATATACGTACCAAAGTATTATTCCGAGATAAATCTGACATCACCATCACAGAATGAATTTTCATGATGTCCATGGACCATGATCCGATGTATATCAAAGTGAACAAATTGCACTATTTAATACATTGAAATATCTTTTCACTGAGTATAAAGTTGTTTTTTAACATGTTTAAATTAGACAGACATTTTTGGTTTGTACAATGCATGGCACATTTGAAAAATAAAGAATCAGATAAGCATGATAAGGAGGATGTTTGATTTTATGGCAACAACAGTGATTGAAAAAATTTTCGTTTGTGAAGGCACAATTGACTGACAGATGTAAAACCTCACATTTCATCCACTTAGCCACGAATTAAAATGTTTCAAGGAGTATGATGTGTCTGTGTGTGTGTGTTTTTTTTTGTTTGTTTTGGTTTTTTTTTTTGTTTGTTTGTTTGGTTTTTGTTTGGTTTTTTTGGGTGGTGTTACTGTTTCCCTTGTCTACACTTTTACTTTCAATACTATTAAATTAATTTGCAATAAAACCTCATTCAGTTTGAATATTACTAAACATTATGTTACCTGAAGCAATAGGAAATAGTAGATTTGTCATTGGGAATGAGTCAGAATACATGATCTCACAGACATGACAGGGGTCAGTGAATACGAAAGTTGAAAATTTTTACAGGACATTCGGTCTGGTGAATCCGAAAAATTTACCAGACCGAATCAACTTTTACCAGACCAAAACTTCTTTGTTCTGCTTTTATGTCAATGGAAGTAAAATAACTAGAAAAGAAGTGAAATTAACATGGGATGACACTTTTCCCTTNCAATACTATTAAATTAATTTGCAATAAAACCTCATTCAGTTTGAATATTACTAAACATTATGTTACCTGAAGCAATAGGAAATAGTAGATTTGTCATTGGGAATGAGTCAGAATACATGATCTCACAGACATGACAGGGGTGCAAGAGGTTTCAACCTTAACAATAATCCATCGATCCCTGCCTGTACTCCAGCCCTGTATTTTCTAGCCTTGTTCCAATCCAGACTTGATATTTTTATTGTTACACTTTTAAAGTTGAATAATAATGGTTTATACTTCTTTTATCTTACACACTTAAACTGAGGCCTAAAAAAAAAAATCTGTGTTTCCGGTAACCTGACAGACCTTATTTTATACCCCCGACCCTAATTTTTTTATCCCCCCGACCCTAATTTTTTTATCCCCTCTTCACAAAAAAATAAAAAAGTAACATCAACCAACCCTGTTTTCGTTTACAGGTTTCCACGATATGCCGCTATTAGAACTATTCACACAGATAATTCTTTCGAGAAGCTAAAAACTGTTCAAAACTGTCCTTCAAATGTACTTTGGAGGTTGAAATCCGTGAAAATCACAGAAGATTACTTCAAAACAATGTAACAGGCGCCATTTTGGGTTTATAAAAGTAATTGCAGACCGACTCAGAAAAAAATCACTTTAATTTTACAGATCAGGTTGGCGATGTACCAAATAAAAATTTTTTTAAAATTTCCCACCTACCATCCCTAATTTTTTTAGAATGTTACCGGAAACACATAATTTTTTCTTTAGGCCTCGGATTTCGAGAAAAAGGTTAATATGAGGAAGGTGCAACCTTAAAAGCGAGCGAAGAATAAAGGAGAGACTCTCAAATGACTGTATTGCACACGGACCATGACCGACATCATAAAGACATCAGTTTCAGAGATCATAATGGCATAAATTTCTTATTAGGGTCCGATGAAAAGCTTCTTTTCCCATTGATGGATATCTTGAATTTTGAGCATGCAGTCCTGATGGACACAAATTTTGAAGGGATCTCCTAAAGTTAATTGTTATCAAGTTTGGTTCCAGTGGTTTAAGAGACCAAGTCTTTAAATGAATTTCCATGGTGGAACAAATGTTAAATTTTTTGCCCTGCTGGTGGCCATCGTGGATTGGATGCAGACCTATGCAATGGATAAAAGTATTAAAGGGTACTGGTACCCAAGGACCATTGTGACAAAGTTTTATTCCTTTCGGCCCAGTGGTTTCATTGGAGATTCTTTGAATGAAAAAGGGGGAGAGAAGGAGTTTGTCAGAGGTGCCGTCCCAAAATATGACTTCTTAGTGATGGGGTCAAATATTTTGAATTTTATCTTTTGTGTAGCATTAGCTGCAAAAAACATTAAGCTTTTATGATATTTGTGTTGATAGTTTTTTTAAGTTCATATCATAGATATGCACATACAAAAAAATGGCACAATGATAATAAAATCTCATGTTATGTCTTTGTTTCTTTGTTTTTCCGACGCTGCCATTGTCCTTGGATTGTTCTTTTTGGACTGACGGTTTGGTTCTCACTTACTCTAAAGTTCCGCAGCACCCCCACCATATACTGTCATCCAAAGGATTGTATGTCAAATCGAATCCTTCCCTGTAATATATAGTATGGAACTTGATTTTTTTTTAAATTGTACTATATCGGGATCATGTTTCAACATAATTTTTATCGGACTTTACATACTGGAATTACTGGAAGTAAAGGTAAAGGTAAGATATTACTGGTTTTGAAGATGATTTTTGTCTTGTTAGAGAAGTTTTAATTAATTATTTTCATTACCCTTTTCACCCTGAAGTATTTGTTTGCGGATGATATCTCCAATGTAAACGTTTTTACATGCCAAAAGCTGCTAGTATTTCATTTCAAATACTCATATAGTCAGCAATTTCTTATTTTGTAAACAATTGTGTTCATTTCTTTGTGTACATAGTGTTTGTATATTTTAATTATGTTTTTAAAGTAGTTTCTTTGTAATTCTGTTCGGAAAATGTTAGAATTGCTCTATTTTTTATTTTGTTTTACATGCTTTATGTATTTAATGAGAGATGAAAGTTTAATAAAATATTCAATTTAGGGGATAACCGTTTATTCTGAGGGGTCTGACATTTTTTTTACTTTTAAAATAGACATTCAGTCCCAAATAAAAGTTAAAAAACGAATACTCTTCCATACACCTTCTTGCAACCAGACTCTACGTAGAGTACGGTAAAAATTTGAAAATAAATATCAATTCCCTTAAGTGTTTGAAAAAAAAATCTGACTCTTAAATTTTCAGAAATAAGGCACCTGCCATTTAACTTGAAAGCCTGGGTACTATATGATTTTTTCCCAAAAAATATTTTGAAGCTGTTTTTATGCGAAAAAAAATTTTGGCTGCAATAACAATGAAAAATATCTGAAGGGGGCTTTCTGCCCAAAAATATAATGCTAATTTTGATAAAAAAAATATATTTTGTTGAAAAGTTAAAAAAAAATAAAAATAAATTTTCTGTTAAGAAAAAACCATACTCCACCCTTCAAGTTAAAAGGGTTGATCCCGAAATATTCTGGCTTTGCCAAACGACAAACAGATTTGCCAGAACCCCCACGTTCTGCAATATCTCATTTTGTTTTTTGACCCAGCCTGGGCCAGGTGAGTTAAAACAGAGAACGGGGGAAGAAGACATGAGTAACAAGAGGGGTATATTTGAGACATGTGCAACATGAAGTCCTTCAAAAAAATATTTAGTGTTACCTGGATAAATTACAAAGCAGTGGAAATATGTATAGTGTTGGTTTTTGAAAGAAAT
Source organism: Modiolus philippinarum (assembly GCA_002080025.1). Lineage (NCBI taxonomy): Eukaryota > Metazoa > Mollusca > Bivalvia > Mytilida > Modiolidae > Modiolus > Modiolus philippinarum. Next base: position 5,213 of record MJUU01014069.1, on the reverse strand, counting down.
TGAATTCATTGTATCCGAATACTGACTGATTGTTGTTTTTGATTTTTAGCCCTAAATACATTTAATTTAATTTAATTTTGGGTAAACATACAGGACCCTACTGGAAATAAGCTGCAAAGCTTTAGTGGGCTATCCTAGGTTATATGTCAACCTACATTTTATAATTTTTATGGCTAAATATTGAATTTTAACATTAGCCTAGATTCATTCATGACAAGTTTTAAATGCAAATTATATCATAGTATGCATAATGATGTATATATGTATTTAATGTATGAATGCGAATTGTATGTTGTATGTTGATGATTGACCTGAATAAAGCTATCTAATAACGTTTTATTTTATTGGCAATGGCCTTGTGTGAGACCTACCAAGTCTGTTCAAGTCTCCTAAATACACTCATTCAGTGAAAAAGATTCAAATTTACACACAATCTTATTCATAATTCACGATCTCAACATGATATTTATCACTAGCTGTCATCTCAGAATGCATTGCAATCTCAACAGCACTTCAGTTCTTTGATTTTATGCAGTTGTCGGTCCTTAAGTGTAGGTGTACTGTGCATTTCTGGGGTAGCAGACGCTTTGACAATTGACAATTTTCACAATCATTTGAGCATTATGATGTTTTAAAGCGTAATGCCATTTAATTTGAAAGTTTTCAGTCAAATATACACGATTATGGGAGCGTTAAAACTAAGGAAAGCGATATCCTAATTTCAAGGTAAGACATTTTATCATGGATAGTAATTTCACCTTTGAGTTCACTCGAGGTGTTCAAGATGGACATATTTTTGATAAATGATTGCATGCATGTGTGTTTCCGAATGCATCTTTTGCTAGCTTTATAGCAACTTAACGCCATCAGTCATGCGATTTTTGCTCGCCGTTTCTGTTGATTTAATCTGGGACTAATATATTATATTAGTCCCAGATTTAATTTATGTTAATTTTAACGTTTGTATCAATGCATATCGTTTCTCATTTAGTTGGCTTTATTTAGAACAAAAGTTAATTGAAAGGGAAAAGTGACACTTGAAATAAACAAACCGATCGATTGATTGAAATGACATTGACATTTTTTAAATGATCGGGACGAACGCATATTTAACATGTTCTAAAAAAACACAAAGGATTATGGGAACCAGGTCGCCATGTTGAATGAGTAGTCACGCGAGAGTCGGCGATGTTTGACGAAAGTTTTGAGCAGCGTCAAATGGTATCTATTTATAGCTATGATCTATTTATAGCTATTTCAAAAAGATTATTTTTTACCACATTTCTACCATAAAGAGCGAGCTTCGCTCGCTTATAAATTGTGATAAATGAAAAAAAAACATCCCTGGCTTCTAACCCAAACTTGCTAGATGTTTTCAAAATCTAATGCTTTAATTGACTTACAAAATGTTTACAAATTTGAAATAGAATGGACTGATTCAGAAATTCAACTTCCGTCCTTGTAAATGATGTTGCGCAAGCTCAGCGTCCTCGTAAAATACGTTTGGACCAATCCAGAACGTTCAGAACAATGACGATCCCTTAATGCCGTTGCATCTCTGAATCGGTCCATTGTAGTAGACTGACTAGAAAACTTGCAAAGGAGTAAAAGACTGAGTGTAACACACAACGAGGCAGTGATAAGCCTTTGCTTGGTCTTCAAAAAACTTTGGATGCTTATTTTGTCAATATAAACTACAGATATACTATATGCATAACTCTGTAACTAAATGATTATTTTCACCTGGTGCTAGTATGATTTCTCAAAAATTAACCTGTATCATGCAATGTTATCATAACAAAATTTTCAGAACAGCTTCCCCTTCATCAACATATCAACAATATTACAAATTTTGTAACAAAACGAAATTTATGAAATAATACACATAATACAAAATTATCAATTTTAAATTGATCAAAGAAGATAGTTATTATATTTTTGCTAAAAATATTTTTCGCGTTGAATGATTTTATATCTTTCCCTCGATATTGTCTTGTTTCGCTTTGTAAATTTCTTGTCAAATTAATCGACGGGTGTTTCTATTATGTGTCTATTTTTTCCGTGCGCACTGGTTACATTGTATTTCTGTATCTCACTCAATATCTGGAGGCGAGGGTGTTATCTTCATTTGGAACCTTTAAAAAATTTATTTTTTCTTGGTGTTTCTCAGAAATATGTTTATGTAGTTCATGTAGACAGACAATAACTGAAGCCTTGCTGCCCCTAAACTCAGTTACTGCGCCCCTTTTGCTTTTGCAGATAGATAGATATAGATAGATTTATTTGATCAAAATCAACATAATAAACAACAGCTTTACATCAAAGTTAAATAATAATATACTGCATGCATATTTAAAATGTGACAATATAATAGTTTTTAAAATGTGCTGATATATGATCTGGATAGCCCATAAATGCCATACGGCTTATTTCTAATAGGGTCCATTTTGTAGCATTCTTAAAACATCAATATATTATTGCATACTAAAAAACAAATAAGACCTCATGACTTAATTGGCAGGTTATAAAATCATAGCTATTTATAATTAAAATAAGCCACTAAAATATAATTACTTTTAAATGACAACCTATGGATCAATAAAAAAATATAAGAACTATTGAAATCGTTGCTTTCTGCATTGGACATATTATTTCTAGCTTTTAATTTTTATCAGTGTTGCTTTCGCTATATACCTATGCTTTTTATCAGTAGTGCTTTATATATTTAGTGCTGCTTTGCTTTAGATGTCTTTATGTGCTTTGGCATGTATGTGTTGTGTATGTTTGTCTTTGTAATATTTATATGCATCACTCATTGTTTTATTTTTGTTTGTTTTTATAATACCAAGTCTGATTAAGAGCTCTTAAGGGCTCATATTTGTATGTTGATTGTATATATGATTCTGACTATAAATAAAATTTACATACCTACTTACTTAAACGAATGTGTAGATAGCAACAAAACTACTAGCAAGTGAGGGGATCTTTGTAGAAGTGATATCCAGCGTTAGCGGCTCAGTAATTGAATTCTATATTATTCCCCACCGGATTAAAAAAAAGCGGAGCCCACCACCTAAATTTACATCTCCTGCCCCAAGCAGCATGAATATTCATTCTAAATTACCTACTTTAAATCGATATATTTGTACCTAAAATCTAAAAATCCTTCCTCAATATTATATCACAAATATCCTAATTTTAAGAAATAAGAAATAATAATTCCATTTCTAACATCTAAAACCATTTGTTTATTCCATGGAATCTAAAACAGGCCTCCTCAATTGTGGATGGCATCTCAACATATCACAGACCGATCAAGGGATAAGACACCCCACACTCATTCAATCCATCTGTTCCATACTTCACATCATATGCTAGGCAAATTTATAAATCCCCTTGAAAGTGATTCAAGCTTACTTTGTACCCCGTCAAATTGTAAATTCATACGGACACATGGATTGCAAACATCCATTGCCGCTCGCATAAATAAAACAAAAGTACATCCTTGGTCAAAATTTATAAACAAACTGCTTATCAACGTAACTCATCAATTTTTGAATTTAAAAATTTTCATTTACTATTAACTAAACAAAAAAAAAAAAGAAACATATAAATCCTTGAATTAAACCTACCTGTTACCAGCAAGGTACCTCCCTGTTAATTCTTATTATGAACGAAACAATACCTCATAGGATTTCTATAAAAAAAATTACAACTTGATGAATGAAAGAGGGCACCTTCAAACCTCTTTTTATTGTTGTTACAACGCTATTTGCCTACTTTTGTTCTATGGATCTCGACATATTTGGCTTCTTGTTATCATATATTATATTGTATGTTAATAGGTAACACTGGTGTTCAGATCAGGAACCAGTTCAGACGCGTCAGGGGTCAGCAAGATTCCGCGAACCTGGAATTTTCATGGTCATTCATTGTATTTTTCGAAACATCAATTTTGCGATCATTAAAGGTATTAATAACATACTGGTTTAAAATTGTAAAATAGCTATACTTTATTATAATCGCATACGATCAGTTGAATTTTAGTCATGCAGTCGCAACTTCACTGAGTTCAAACGCATATACATATTCGTAGTTACAGAAGTTTATGGGATCTCTTTTCAATATATAGGATAGTAATTAATAGTTTTGTTTGACCGGGTATTAAAACTGTATTAGCAAGATTGAATGTAAAGAGAAGGAACCGGAATACAACTGGTAAATACGGAAAAAACTTTGTGTTTGACATCATAATGTGTAACCGGAGAGCATAAATCTCTTTACAAAATTGCAGTAGTCACCTCAGGGATCCAACCCGGGACCTCAAGCACTCCATCCAGCCGCCAAACCGAGTGAGCTAAAGAATCGCACCATCAGCTGAGTCGATTTACTGGCTATTTAAATCTACTACCTACTACAACGCAGGTAGCCCGTCCTGTCCCACCCCACCCCGAGATTCATGTATAACTCTCACACAAATACACATCACAATCCCTAGTTAGTCCCATCTAACCACCATAGTTTTTTTTAGTTGGGTGCCAAATGTAACCGGAGAGCATGAATCTCCTAATTAAAATTGACTAATGTCATCTCCAGAATCCGGGACCTCTAGCACTTTAGCCAGCCGCCCTACCGAGTTTGCTAAAGAAAAGATCCGTCAACTCAGTAGATTTACTAGTTATTTAAATCTGCTACCTCTTACAACGCAGGTAGGCCGTCCTCTCACAAATGTAATAAGAAAATGTAGAACCACCGAGTTTTTGGCATAAAGTTGACATTTACTTTAAACATACATGTATTTATTCAATAATGATACATGCAACATATTACAAAATATATATTCAAAACAAAGGAATTCAGAAACGAGACAAAGCTTATATTAATCTGTTTCCTTTAGCCAACATTTGGTGGAGAACCCTGGCAAGAATCATCTAAATTAAATCCTAAAGCTGTTTGATGAAAGGAATTACTAAGATGAAATATTTAATAGAAATAATAAATGTAATTATTTTAGAGTTTAAATGTCTGTTATTGTTTCTCGTTAAATCTATATAGAGAACAAATTGAACGTTAATGGTTTTTTTTTTTGCGTGATATGTTACTTACGAGGTATTGTTTTAAATGCCTACGCTGCGCGGTACAAAAAAGTAACAAAGTGTTTAAAGTAATGAAGGAAATATAACAGGAAACACTTACAATGGCCGAACATTACA
>MJUU01014068.1:4171-20476 GCA_002080025.1 Modiolus philippinarum | reverse complement strand
AACAATAAATTTGGTACTTGATAATTCCTAAATGTAAATAGCATAACTTCTGTTTTTTGAGGATTAAAATTAACCAACCAAGTTTTTGCCCAGTTATCAAGAGTAGTAAGATCTCTGTTCAAATTAGTTTCTATTTCCGGAATATCGTTTGAAGAATACATAAGAGAACTATCATCCGCAAATAATCTAACGAAGAATTAATTTCATCTGCTATATCGTTGATGTATATTAAAAACAATAAGGGTCCAAGTACTGATCCCTGTGGAACCCCTGCTTTCAAGTATTCTAATGTTGATTTGGAATTTTTAAGCAGAACTTGCTGCTTCCTGTCTTTCAGATAATCCTGTAGCCAAAGAAAAAGTTTCCCATGAATTCCATAGGATTTTAATTTAGAAAATAGACCTTTGTGCCAAAGACGGTCAAATGCCTTTGAAATATCACAAAAGACAACACAAGACATTTCTCCTTTCTCCAAAGATAAACATATTCTGTGATACATTTCAATGAGTTGATGACATGTTGAATGACCCGGAACAAACCCAGACTGAAATTTATAAAGTAAGTTATGCTCATTCATATAGTTGTAGATATGCTTAAATATAACACGTTCAAAGACTTTACCAACACAACTTAATAATGCAATAGGTCGATAATTAGAAACAACTGATTTATCTCCCTTTTTATATAATGCAAGAACATTGGCCAGTTTCCAACAAGACGGAAATTTCCCAAATCTAAGCGAATAATTGAAAATAATATTTAAGGGGATAGCTACAGAACGGGCAGTATTTTTTAACATTTGGTGACTAATACCATCATTTCCAGAGGCTTTCCCAATTTGAAGACTTTCTAGTATATCAACAATTTCATTTTCTCGAATTTCTTCTATGTCTAAATTAGAATCTGTTCTTATGGGTAAATCAGGAGGTTCAACATCTCTATCATCAACTGATGAAACTGAGGCAAAATAAGTATTTAAAAGTATTGCCTTTTCATTATCATCGGCTACTATATCCGTCGAAAATGGATTATTTAATGGGGGAATAATGGTAGATTTGGTATTACCCATTATATGTTTTACTAGAGACCAGAATGATTTTGGATTAGAAGTAGAATGTTGATCTAACAAGCCATTAGCATTTAAGAAAAACTGCTCTTTGGCATGTATAATCATGTTATTGACTTTATTACGTTGAACTCTATATCTTTGTTGATTATTTGTTGAAGGTTTTTTACGTCGTAATTTTTGTAATCTATCCCTAATTCTAATTTCTTTACGTATAGCAGAATTAAACCACGGCTTGTCATTTGACCTAATAGTTACTACCTTAGAAGGAATAGAATCTTTAGCTAGTTCAATAAATTTTTCAGTAAAAAATTCAGACATATCATCAACATCATCAAAATTTAGAAGGGGCGTATGCCAGTCAAAAGATCTTATATCTTGATTCAGTTTGACATAATTAGCGTCTTTATATATCCACACATTGCGTTTATAACTACTGTCAGTACAGTGGGGAATATTTAAAAACACCTTTGTTGCATTATGATCGCTTTTGCTTCGAATCACATCAATAATCTCTACAAGGGAAACATTACAGTCAGCTGAAACAAGAATAGGATCTAAAAGTGAAGCACGACCACTTGTAGGATCGAATCGGGTGGGTTCGAGGATTAAATTAACAAAATAAAAAGCGTTCATTATATCAATTAGGCCGTTATCATGGTCGACAGATAAGTCTATATTCAGGTCGCCAGTAATTACGATTTTGGTCGTCGAATTAAATGCCCTTTCTATTGAGTATTCCAAATTTTGCCAAAACACCTGGTTTGCTCCAGGAGATCTATAAATAGCACAAACTAAAAGTTTGTATCTCGGAAAATCGATTTCAAGCCAAATAGCTTCAACGAAAACAGATTCTAAATCATATGTACGATTAATTTTCAAAGATTCGGAAATATAAACCAGTACCCCTCCTCCAAAGCAGTTTCTGTCTTTTCTAAATAGATTATAGCCCTGCAGGAGTAAATTGTCATTTGTAACATTTTCATCTAAGTGAGTTTCTGTAAAACAAATAACGGACGATTCACTGGCTAAGATATCAAAATAGTCAATTTTGTTTCTGATACTACGCGCGTTTACATGACAAATCGAAATTTCCTCGGCTTGAGGACCAGGATTCATTTCCACGTCATTTGACATAAAAATAAGAAGCATATGTATCATAATAAGATAAACATTATTGAAAAATGCTTCAAATACAAATTTGTGAAGTGATAGAAAACTTACATTCACAAAATACAAGATCATACTAACAATTAAGTAAAACATAGAACATTGTTTAAGAACAAAGACCATTTTTTTCTTGATAAATGTATAACATTTATAATAAAATATGCCAATGGAGATTCTATGTTGCATGGTAGAATTACCCATTATCTTTAACAAAATAAATAAGTTCGAAGTTTAAAATATCTCCCTTGGCACTCATATTATGATAACAAACAAGATCAATAATTCGTGATAAATCAAGTATATATTTGTAATATAAGATTCTCAATGCTCGACACATCGTAAATAGAACATGTGATATAGTAAAAAAGAAGAAGAACAAACATATATACAAAGAAAAACAAATAAACAAATATTTGAAAGATTTCATGGGAATATGTGAGTAGTTCAGCTCTTCTGAAAAAAAAATAATTGTATAGTTTCACAATTAAAAGCTTATTACTGTATGCACAGCAAAACTCAGATAAATCTTTGGAAGTTATTAAGTTATTTAAACAATTATTATATACAAAAGGTTAAAATAACATCGGGTATTTCCATATGGGACGTATGATCAATAATACAAAATCAAATGGATGAGAGGAGAAAATTAACAAGACAATGGTCCACAAAAGCTTTTTTTTCAAAACTAAATATGTACTAAACTAAACATGTACTAATTGTGGAAAAAGGACATATTTTTATATGTTTTAACTTGATTGATTACAGTATACATCCCATTGACAGAAAGGATTATTAATTCAGTGGACTGGAACGGCCAGTGGCGTAGATTTAGGGCACTAGTTATACTATTACCTTAAATAAAAACAAGGTATTTGACTTTGAAATATCAGCACTATTTACACCCAAAACAGAGTTTTAAAATATGATATACTCTAAATAAGACTAAATATATGATATATATATATATATATATTAAGCTCCAGTTAACAAGCCAAAGGTTAACTTGAGTAAAACCCGTCGAGTTGGCCTTTAAATTATAACAAAACATGTGGTTTGGATTTTAACTCGTATCAGGTATGTTATTTAACTATTGATTTATCAATAAGTAAGGAACGATTAACTTTTAACATGTATATGAGCTGATTATATTTAAAACTAATGAAACAACAAAAACAACTATACAATTTTATTTGGACATGTTTATCAGTTAATCAGTGTACTTTCATTAATCCGAAGTATAGTTAGGCGATCTCGCTCAATACACAATTATGAATGTTTTGAGATTGTTGGTGATCGTCGACCCAATCCATTAAGAGAAGATCTCGCATATCATCTAGGCCTTTGATGAGTTTTCTGCTGGACAAATGTGACTTTTTGGCAAAAATCCTGCCATCCATTGACCAAAAGGAATCGATTTCACGTTTTTTACGAAGATCATTTAACTTCTTCATTAGAAACTGGCGGTATTGAGTTAAATCTTCGGTTATTACAACACGCTGTGGATTGTCTTTGAGATTTTTCTTATTTGTATAAATGCGGTTTTTTATCTTCCAATTACGAAACCTGCATATGAGTTGACATCTACCATTACTATTAATTGTTCCAATAATGTGCGATCGATTTATATCATCAGGTGTTATCTGGACATTTAGAAGATCTTTACATATATTTACAATTTTTTCATCCGTCTGGTTAAGTTCATCTCTAGTAATTGGGACATTGTGGAACCTTAGGGAGTTCCGCCTACCATATTGTTCCAATTCTTCTATATTAGCTTCAAGTTGGTCAACCTTTGTATGCAGTGCCTTATTTTCAGTTCGTAATTCAGTGTTGGCAATTTTTAAATTTTCTATTACCTCCCCATGTTTTTTTAACCTTATCCTCCAGTGTCGAGATAAATGAAGTCATTGCTTTGTCAAGACTATCTTTTACAGACTTGGTTACAGAGTTTATGATAGTCTCAATTAAACTAGGACTTAATATGGTACACTTTATAATATCAGCGATATCTATAGTCTGACCCTCTGTATTAATAAAGGAAAGAGGGGGGTGTGATTCACTAGTGGCTTTGTTGGTTTTAATTTCTTCATCCATGCTTAGTTTAGTTGAAATATTGTCCTCAATATCAGATTCACTTCTATATGCACAAAACCTTTTTGCATCCGGTGTTATTTTTTCTGAATCTGTACGTGTATTCGCCATAAAAGGTTTGTTTACATTTGTTTACATTTGGGAACAGTACTGTGTTGTCCCGGGAATGTTGATTTCTAGCATAACGTAAAAAGTAACTGTCAGAGTTTGATCAAAATTCAGCTGTATATTGCATAATTCACTATTCAGATGATTTTCAAGTCATTATATTACTCAGAAATCACGTATTTCGAGAAAAGCTGCACTCTAATTTTACCTATGTTACCATCTGTTCCGCCATCTTGAATCTAATACAGATCTTCTCTGTTCAATGCATCTTTCATTTGTGTGTCTAAAGTATACATCACTTGAACACGTTGATCTACGGGAGGTTTGGGTCGATGAAATGGTCGGATATTATCCAGTATTAGTTGCCTCATTGGAACAGTTTCGAAATCATAGGTACAACAACGGACGCTAGAGGAGCTAATAAGGAACCCAAAAATCCCCCTTTCTGTAAGATGGCTTTCTTTTTTTGAAGACTAACCGACTTCTTGGCTAATGTCCTTAAACCAGCTTTGTGTCTTCTGAGTTTGGTCTTCTGTGCCTGGGTCAATTGTACGTTTCCTTTTAAAATATTATGAGCACACTCACACAAACACTCGACTAAACTGCGGTCGGCTTTGGCGATGATTAGCTTACTAATGGCAGGTTTAGCTTTTTGTAAATATAACAAATCGTTGGCGTGTTTTTTCAAACGTGGCGATATCATGTTACTACATCCGTGTCTGGATCATAACTGACATAATTTGTCGTTGTATGTTCTTTTATGCATCTTCGTAGGCGATTTGTTTCTCACCGGGGAAAATGTGACTTCTGACACGGAGTTTGTCGGGCGTGTCTTGTTTCATATCTAATAACAAGTATCCATGAGGTACAGAAGTGGCAGCTTCAAAAGCTTCCAACAAAAAACTGGGATTTCTAGGGAACATCTGTTGAGCTAAACTGTGAATCTGTGAGGCATCTCTTGGATTTTTTAAAACCACCATGTAATGGGTATTAAGACTGATGGTTCTATGATGTTTTCCTTTATGAAAAAGATTCTGTACGATATACATCACACTGATGTTCCGATGATGACTCTTCTTGGTGAACAGCGAAGCAATCCGGTCGTCGGTTTCTGCCATTAGGTCGTCGATGATGACTAAGTGTCTCTCGTTCGGATTCAAAATATCAAGGTTAGGTAATCCTTCATAGAAATCGACACCCTCTATGGTGTCATATTGGGACTGGTATTCACCAAAACACCAAAGAATATGTTGAGCGGGGAGAGACATCATGCAACGAATGTTGGTCACAAAGCGTTTTACGAAATACGATTTTCCACTTCCGGTGGGTCCGGCAATGACACTGGTAAACGGATGAATCCATGGCATGAAATGAGTATAATCAGGTCCATCGGCACACCAATATTCGTACGGATGGTCAGTTGGCTTGATCCAAAATTTCTCGTTATATTGCTGCTGCTGCTGCTTCTCGTCCATGCGTGGATATATCTGCTGCTGCTGCTGTTGCTGCTGCTGGTGGTGGTAAGGGGTTAGGCCAGTAAGCTGCTGCTGCTGCTTCTCGTCAATACTAAGGTCTGTCTGCTGCTGCTGCTGCTGCTGCTGTTGGTAAGGGGTTTGGTCGGTCTGCTGCTGCTGCTGCAGGTGGGCTTTGGTAGGTCTGCTGCTGCTGCTGCTGCTGCTTGGTTCAAAGATGAAAGGGTAAGACTGCTGCTGCTCAGGGGCGTAATTTGAGTGTTTAATCCGTATATGTCGTTTCAAATCTGCTGGCCAAGTATAGGTATTACTGCAAAATGTACACGTGTGCTTCATGTCGAGCTTTTTTGACGACTGATGATAAATCAAATAAGCATTCCCATTTATATTTAGTGACGTAAAAATAGAGACATACCATTTTTTTTAAATTTAACCCTAACATAAAATTCTGACTTCACATTTTCTCTAATTCTTCGATTAATTGATTATGAGTTGCCCAGATCTCTGTTGCTTTATCTTTGTATTCAGCACAATAGGTTTGAGTAAACACATACAATATATATAATCGTCCAGCATTGATGACCCCATCTTCAAATATGGCAAGCACGATCCGCTTGTACACTTCTAGACTGTCCATGACGAATTGAATAACATATTTATGTGCATATCCTTTTAAAATTTTACCATGGGTTACTTCTAACCAGTTGGCACACTAACCATAACCAGTTGGGTAACTCCAACCAGTTTAAACCAGTTTGTTAAAGCCAAAGCAACAAACGCCTATAATGGCGGATCACTATGATACAGTTACTTTACAGCAACAAAGCCAATAATGGCGGATCAAAGTGATACAGTTGCTAGCAATTAGAGTTTAAAAAAAATAAAGTTTAAAAATACAGGTTGAAATAAAGTTCAAACAACCATAACGCAACAACACCAATGATGGTGGATCACTATGATACAGTTACTATACAGCAACAACGCCTATAATGGCGGATAAAAGTGATACAGTTGCTAATTAATTAGAGTTCAAAAAAAATAAAGTTCAAACAACCAGAACAACGCAACAACACCAATGATGGTGGATCACTATGATACAGTTGCAATACAGCAACAACGCCTATAATGGCGGATAAAAGTGATACAGTTGCTAATTAATTAGAGTTTAAAAAAAAATAAAGTTCAAACAACCAGAACAACGCAACAACACCAATGATGGTGGATCACTATGATACAGTTGCAATACAGCAACAACGCCTATAATGGCGGATAAAAGTGATACAGTTGCTAATTAATTAGAGTTTAAAAAAAATAAAGTTCAAACAACCAGAACAACGCAACAACACCAAACATGGTGGATCACTATGATACAGTTGCAATACAGCAACAAACGCCTAGGTTGGCGGGTCAAAGTGATACAGTTGCTAACTAAACAGTTAAAGTTTAAAATTCAGGTTAAAGTTAAAATAAAGAATTAAAATAATAAAACAGTTAGAGGTAAAAGTTATCAAAAGACTTACCTTTAGGAATGGTATCTGTTACCATCGGTAACACTAAATCAGTTGGCACCAGTCGAACTCTAACCCTATCTTCAACCCTTTCTTCTTGCTTCAACTCTAACCCTAACTCTAATTATTGGTTTTGATCATCAATGGCAAGCTGATTTAGTAGATGTGGCCAAGATAACATCGTATAGTAAAGGTTACAGATATTTACTGACCTGCATAGATGTATTTTCGAAATATGCATGGGTCGTTCCTTTGAAAGATAAGACGGGAAAGAGTTTAGTAGAGGCATTTAAAGTCATCTTTAAATCAGGAAGACGTCCAATTCGTTTACAGACCGACAAAGGCACGGAATTTACCAATAGAGTATTTCAGAAATTTTTAACGGAAAGCGACGAATATTTCTTTACCACTCATAACGAGGAGACTAAGGCCAGTGTTGTCGAACGCTTTAATCGTACACTAAAGACCAAGATGTGGAAGTATTTCACTCACCGAGAAACGTTAACGTATGTAGATGTGTTGGACGACATGATTGATTCTTATAACCACACCGTTCATATGAGTATCGGTATGCCTCCAGCAGACGTGACTTGGTCTAACCAGACTATAGTTGCCATGAGATTATATGGCCGAAGTGGACCTACTAAGAAGTGTACTTTTGTGCCTGGAGATCGAGTTCGTTTAGCCAAAAGTAAACGAGCATTCAAGAAAGGGTATTTACCGAACTGGACAGAAGAATTGTTTACAGTGGTACGATGTAAAGAAACAAGACCTCCCGTGTACGTCATCAAAGATGATCATGGAGAAGAATTAGAAGGTACTTTTAACGACGAAGAATTACAAAAAGTGTTGAAAAAAGACGACGTGTACAAAATCGAAACGATTTTAAAAGAGAAAAAAGGGAAGACGAGTTCAATATTTAGTCAAATGGTTAGGATATACAGAGACGTTCAATAGTTGGATCTTCAAGTCAGACTTACAAAAGAGGGGTGCACAGGCAACCTGACTTAGTACGTTAAATGGCTCCAGCAGAGACGGACAGTGGCTCTTGGTTTGCCTTTGGACAAAAGATACCGATATCAGAGATCGTATACCTGTGTCAAGTCGTCGTTCTTTATACAGTCATTTTCGTCAGCATTTACAATTTAACCACCGGACATCAAAACAGTAATTTGTGAACAGCTTTATTAAGTAGTTGCTTGGGATATTTATTACCGAACCCCACCCTTCAGCGCAAGCATGTTTTATCTAACGTTGCCCAGTAATAGTTCTATGGACTATTATCCCAACAACACCTTAGCTAATTTCACTGCTCGAGTACCACAGATGTTGGATTTAGATGGAACGTTGGAGATGGGACTGGCTGAAATACAGTACCCTCACAGTTGGTATAATGTACCTAAAAACGAAGGATGGATACAGTATACAACTAAACACCACGAAAAACACTCATTGGTACTTCCCGAAGGATATTACTCATCCCCGAAGAGAATTGTCAAAGCATTCGAGACCCTAAAACAGCCTTTGGGACTGAAGAAGAAAGGATTTTGAAGTCAGCCAAAAAGTGACGATATGGGTCAAAGATCAATCACAAGTGATCATCAGTCCGTTAATTAAACTGCTTTTAGGATTCGACACACTTATATTTTCGGGTGGAATTCACGAAGCCCCGTACGTGTCAGACGTTCACCAAGGGCACTATTCTCTGTGTTTGTATTGTCCTTTAATAGAACCGACGATGGTAGGAGACTCCCAATTTCTTTGTTGAGAATAGTACCAGAGTCGGGAAGAGATGGAGAAATGAAGACGAACGCTTTCGACCCCATACAGTACTGCACCTTAGCACAGCGCCGATTCCAAGACATCCAGATAGATATAAGGGACGACACGGGAAAAATAATCCCATTCGAACGAGGACGCGTAGTGGTGACACTTCATTGTCGAAATAAGAAAACATTTATAGAATGAGACGACCTCTTTATCAAAGCAATGTGAAATCTTATCACGACTACTATTTACAACAAGCCGGAAGAGGTTATCCGGTGTATACCGGGCGAGTCTTTCAAAAAGGCCATGGATTAGGTAGCATATTTTGCTGGTCTGTTTAAGGCAGCCATGCCTTTGCTGAAGAAAGGAGCAAAAACATTGGGAAGAGAAGCCTTGAAAACGGGATTGGCAGTAGCGGGAGATGTCCAGGGACAAAATTTTAAACAAGCCACCACATCGAGATTAAAACAGACAGGTTCTAAATTAGTCGACAAAGCAGTCAAATATACTGGACCTCCAGGGGAACGCGCTATAAAAAGACCAACACGTCAGAAAAAACCCAGACGTCCTCGAGCCAGGCAACAGATCACGTCGACCGATATCTTTGGATAATATGGCTCTTGTACATACACAGTCATGCGAGTGTACGAAATCGGAATTGGATTTATTTGGGGTACCCCCTACACAGACGAGTGTCGAACATGGATACTGGGAACAGAAAGGATTGACGTCGACGTTAACGGACCAAGGACCCTATGAATTTGTTGTCAGTGGCGCCGGTGACGATTACATGGATTTAGCCAATACTCATCTATTCGTAGAAGCACAAATCATAAAAGCAAATGGAGAAGACTTAGCAAATGATTCGGATGTTGGACCTATCAATTTATGGATGCAGTCTTTGTTTAGTGACGTCAGTGTTAGTCTGAACGAAAAATTAGTGTCACCGCCCACCAGTCTTTATCCTTATAGAGCTTACCTAGAAACGCTTCTCAGTTATGGACCAGCTGCCAAAGACTCTCAATTGACTGGTGTTATGTGGTACAAAGATACTCCAGGTTTTGTCAGCAGTAGAAATGTGAAAGAAAATAAAGGATTCGGTGAACGAAAGGCATTAATTGCCGAAAGCAAGACAGTTCAGATGATGGGAAAGTTACATTTGGATTTATTTTGTCAAGAGAAATATTTACTGAATCAGGTAGAACTGAAAGTAAAATTTAGAAGAAGCCAAGATGTGTTTGCTTTGATGGGAGATGCTGATGGTTACAAGATCAAGATTAGGGACATCAGTCTCTTTGTACGGAAAGTTCAAGTAAGTCCAGCAATTCGCATCGGACATGCCAAAGCTTTAGAAAAGACGAGCACAAAATACCCTATCAGAAGAATAGAAGTCAAAGTGGACACCGTTCCCCGAGGGAACACGGATTATGTGCAGGACAACATGTTTCTGGGACAGCTTCCTAAACGACTTGTGATAGGATGTGTAGAAAGTGATGCCTTAAATGGAAATATTACAAAAAATCCATTTGATTTCAAACATTTCAAGATCAACTTTGTAGCTCTCAACGTAAATGGAAAACAAATACCTACCAAAACGTTATAACCCGACTTTTCTACCAATGGATATATTCGAAGTTATATGGGACTCTACAGTAGTGCAGGAAAAATGTTTCAAGATGAAGGAAATACTATATCAAGAGAGGACTATGCCAAAGGATGCACTTTGTTTGGCTTTGATTTGACTCCCGACATGTCGGAAGTAGGAACATTTCAACTGATAAAACAAGGAAATCTACGATTAGAAGTTCATTTTGCCGATGCACTTCCAGCCACCATCAACGTCGTATTGTACGCAGAATTTGACAACGTCATAGAAATAGACAGAAACAGACAAGTCTTGTTTGATTACAGTGCATAATGTTTAATACTCAACAAATGGATCACATACTGAAACGGCACCCCCGTAAACGGTCCGCATTTAGAGGAGTGTATGCACGAAATAGATTACCTCGTCTAGTGAATGTAAATATGGCTTTGGTGGGCAACACGGACCCCGACAACCGCGACTGACAACATTGGATAGCCATTTATATCGATGCTAATTCAAGGGGAGAGTATTACGATCCGACAGGTGCACCACCTTACCAAGATCCTTATCTTAATTAAAGAAAATGGAAAATTTTATAACTTTCATGAATTTATTTTAAAGTTCAACATACAAACTAATTTCTTGGAATTCTGTGGACTTTTACATGCAGTACCAAATCAGTGGAAACAAATTCTAAATTCCCAAAATATTTCTAAATTAAATTCGATAACTGAAAGTAACATAACATTAATGAAGACAATAGACAAAATTCCAAAATACTTCTATAAACTTTTCATAGAGAAAATAAAAGAAAAACCCATTAATATTCAGGAAAAATGGACTCAAAAACTTGAATTAGGATCTTTAAATGAGGAATGGTAATTTTATTTTAGTTTGCCTATTATGGTAACTGAAGACCCAACCCTCAGGGCATTTCAATATAAATTACTCCACAGAATTCTAGCAACAAATAGTTTAGTTATGAAATGTAAGTATAGTGAGACAGAACTTTGTACACTTTGTTCAGAAACAAAAGAAACTTACATTCACCTCTTTTTCGAATGCCATTATGTTAGAACTTTTTGGTTAAAGTTTAGTCAAATTTTAAAAGAATTGTGCAACATAAATTTTTATCCAGTCAAAAAAGATATTATATTAGGTACTAATAATCACATGCATGATGATATTATTAATACTTGTTTGTTAATTATGAAAAGATATATTTATATTTGTAGAGTAAAGTATAATATCCCTTCTGTTAATGAAGCCTTTAAATGGCTTAGATATTATTACAAAATTGACATGGCCTCTGTAATTTTATGCACAAACAATAAAGCCAATTTTATTAAGCAAAAATGGTCAAAAATAAAAAATATTGTAATTGAAGCTAGTGATGGGCAAAATTAATCTTTAAAATGATTTGATTTAGTATTATTTATTTGTTTCTTTATTTTATTTATTTATTATTGTTATCTTATTTACTTATTATTATTATTTACTTATTATTACTATTTAATTATTATTATTATTATTTATTTATTTATTTATTTTTCTTCTCATTTATTTATATTCCGTGTTGATAAATTGGACAGAAAAATAGGTAATTTCTTTTGCTAAATTATTGTATACAGTTCTGTGGATAGATTTGTAAATGATATGAAGAAAATAATAAAATATATATTACAACAATAAAAAAAGATCCTTATCTGAAATTGTCATACGTGGACATACAACACTGTACCAGTTCAAGAAGAAGGGAACACAGTATGCGGACACCATTGCATCTTCTACTTGATTCACCGATGTGCAGGGCACACGATGACAGACGTCACTCGAATATTAGATGATCCCTTAGAAGGAACGAGCATTGTACAGAATTTTGTATTGTTACTGAATGAATATGTTGTTTAAAAAAAAAGAAGAAATAAAAACAAAAACAAAAAAGAAGAAAAAGAAGTTATGCAGCCTATAACTATATAGTTATAGCCAGTCACAAGCCTGGAGAAATGCAGAGTGACCCTTGTAATTTAAACTAAGTGACAAACTATGAACGCGGACGCGACAGAAGACACCTAGCAACCAACAAGGTGCTTAACAACCAAAAAACATGGGTAATCCCAAGAGTTATCTCCCTGTGACGAACGCGGACGTGAAAGAAGACACCCACAAATAAAAAACATAGGAACTCCCAATAGTTATGTCTCTTTGACGAACGAGGACCTGAAAGAAGACACCCACAGATCAACAAACAACGACAACTTCCGAAAACATCCGAAAGACCACGCCGGAGACGTTCCGACTAGTGAACATACCCGATTTCCGGTCTACAACTGGGGAAAATAACCCACTTCCGGTTCCGCATGTACACTGTAGTAAGGTCACACAACACCCCTGCGGGCCTTGCACTCTTTCAACACGTCATTTCCGGTCAACAGGACCGACTAGGGCCTCAAATAGGGCCACTTCCTGTTTACATATTGGGCTACGCCCACTTCCGGTCATGCGTCATATAATGAGGATATTCAACACCCCTGCGGGGCCTTGCCCTCTTCCAACACGTTATTTCCGGTCAACATGGCCAACTAGGGCCTCAAATAGGGCTACTTCCGGTTGCGCATGCGCAACATAAACACGTTTACATCCGGTCACGTGCTTCCGTCACGTCATTTCCGATCTACGTCACTTCCGGTGACATCACTCCCGGCGATCCACCGCAATCACCACCACAAATCATAAGCGAACTGTACTCATATACTACTCACAATCTTGAAAGGAAAGAAAAACAATACATAATTTTGAAAGATGGGTCAAGGGGTGCTCGCCTCTAAACTACCAGGTAGCTCAGGGAGCCTAGTCTGCTGGTAAAACACTGTCGCACTAAAGAAGAAAAATCGAATTCAAAACTTCCCGAAGGGTTTGGTCAAGAATCATCTTAAATTTCAGTAGACATCGGCAGTATCAGTGAGAGGCCAGTGTGTGTGCAAAATTTTCAGGTCATTCGGTCTCAAAGCTAATTTAACGGATGCAAGCAGAATATCTTGTCGATATCCCCTATTACGTAAAAAATGTAAGTTACTTCCCAGCTTTTCTGGACTTTTAATAAATTTCTGGCATTTTTTAACAACAAACTGAATCTTCATCGTAGCGATAGTCCGAAGTCCATTTGTCCGAAGGTCCATTGGTCCGAAGGCCCATTAGTCCGAAGGTCCATTGGTCCAAAGGTCCATAAGTCCGAAGGCCCATTGGTCCAAAGGTCCGATAGCGGCCATATTGAAAAAAGTGACAAAGATAAAAGATGAAACGATCAAACTTTTGCAAATTTCTTTCTTTTTTTAAAAAGTTATTATAATACCATTAAATGTGAATATCACGGTAAATTGCTATCAGAAAGCCGTGCTCATATGTTGTAACGACAAACAACTGAGTTTGAGTTCAACTTTCTCGAGCTAAATCTGGAGTTCCATTTAATCATAATCAACTTGGTACGGGGATATATCATGGTAAGGATGTTCCAATTCTCTATGCTGAGCGATGCCGTATCGAGACATTTTTGAAACATAATGAAGATGAAAAATAAAATCTTCAGTTGATCCGCATTATGGCACGCCAAATCCACAAAAATGAGATAATATAGCACTATCACAGGTAATGCTATATTATCTGATTTTTTAGGGTTTATATCATTACCTCATGATAATTCAATATCGAAAACTTTTTAATATGGATATCTATGAATTACAGAGATAATACATTCTTATCTCTAGATATTAGGTAAAAGGCTATTATCTTACTTATCATTTAACAGGTAATGAACTTATTAGGACCTTTTATGATAGATGGTAAATTGACATTTTCAAATGACTATCAGCTCTTTACTTCTATTGTTTTGAAGAATGTTCTTAATGACATGCAAACTATTTATTCAATAAACATAATCTATCGACATTGTAACTTTATATTTTTTCTCGGTCCTTGAAAACATAGTGTGTATTTTGTTTTATGTAATTTTAGATTCGGTTTACAGGTGAAATTCTAAAGTCTATCAACAACAGGATTTAAAAGAAATATACTTTTCAATTTTTTAGTTGATACGATTAATAATTTATGTTGCTTTCAATCAAAAATTACTGATTTATGAGATGGTGTCACTTCACGGGTGAGTGGATATAATTTAAGAGTCGAGATATTGTGATGTTGTAATTTTTTACTTTATCCCATGCATAAACTAATTTTGGAATGACTCATAGAAATACACAATAATATATATACACACACGTAAAAACAATGGCATATGGATAAATCTGAAAAAAAAGCGAGAAAAAAGGAAAATGAAAAAAAAATCTGTAACAATTCCAAAATTCTCTAGGATAATGTACTCTTTAATAATTGCATATTTTTTTTCAGAATTGAAAATTTGATCTAATAAAGATTGAACTTGATAAATTATTGAAAATCTATGTACGTCTGATTTGTTGCAAATTAAATCAGATAATATGATTTACCCGCAGATATAACGTCTGATTGGTTGCTAGATAAAACAGATAACACACATAACTGCACGCCAAAACCACAAAAATCAGATAAAATAGCATTACCATGTAATTCTATTTTATCTGTAGATAAAACATTATTACCCCATAATTTCAAAGAAACCCATGTGTAAAATATTGATATTTATTTATCCGGAAGTAGTGAGGAAGCAGGATAATTTATATCAGGTATTATTATACTTTACTACAGAAATTATGGTAAAAATAATATTGGTATTTCTACAGGTAATAGCGCGTAGGCAAAATAACTGTTCGGGAAAGTGCGCGTAGGCAAAATAACTAATTTGAATAAGGCGCGCTTTAGAACGTCGAACAAATAACTAGTTATTTCCCATGTCGCCAACATAAATGTAAATAAACATGGCTGCCGATCGGTTCGGCTGCAGCACTGACAGGGACATTACGATAATCCCAGATAAAAAAAAACACCATAAGTACTTAACATTCATACAGCAGTATGCTCTTTCTACAGATGAAAAGCTTGGAGTTCGGTAGTTAAAGTTTTGAGGAAAAAGCCCATAACGATTTTTTTTTTCTGTGGACGCCCGTAAAAAGGATCGAAGCACTGGAACTTGCTCCCGATTGAAAAAAAAACATTACATTTATTTCTTTTATTTTAGTTGACTAATGTGTTGCTTTTCAGGTCGTGAGGAGGTCCCTATAATGTAAGCGAATACAAACTCACCACCCATTACTAAATTCATTCATTTTGGTTTATTTAGACATTTCTCATATGGATTTGATATTGATATTGTCGCCGGGTATTTTAGTTCGTACCATACCAATTTGTTCTGGTTCTAGTACCATATTATTGTTATTTCTACTACTCTCGTTCGAATGCCTATCACTCGATTTGTTCGACTGCCCACTAATTTCAGACAATTCAGACCGTTCGCTTTCAACTCTTAAATTTTGCGATGCATTTTCACTTACAACGCTTGCTTCTGTTTCCGAACTAGTACCGTACATACATGTATCTCCAGAT
>MJUU01014067.1:14320-57528 GCA_002080025.1 Modiolus philippinarum | reverse complement strand
TAATTCTTCGGTTACTGCTGTTATCATAGGTCATAGAAATAGACATTTTAAAGATGCTATAAAGTCGACATATTGTAAAAAACCTCATGAATGCAATCGAAGCAGTAGTTGTTAAGGATGTAGTAAGGTGGGGTTTTTAAATATGTGTCCAAATTTTCAACTCTCTTTGGTTATATCATTTACTTTAAACAATATTTTTATTCATTAATTCATATACATAACAATACATTTATACAGTACAAGGATTCGGAAACAAGCAAAATGCTTATATAAATCCGTCTCCAGAAAAACACATAAATATATAATACCAAATACTATAAATAATAATACAACATAAGTTACACTTATACATGAATAAAGTAGAAAGAGGAAATTTGAATACAAATGTGAAAAAAAAGAAAAGTTGACAAAATGTATGTTGCACAAGTTGGAATAAAAAACCTATTATATAAGAAACCGTTTGCTATTTATTATGAAATCTTGAACATTAGAGAAAATGTGTTTGTTTGTTTCGAAATTTAATGTGCTATTTCCAAAAAGAAGAATTTCAACTGTAATAGGTTCATCTAATAATCTTTCCAATTGATCAATATACTGTATACGTAAATTACTATATTTATTACAATGTAAGAGATAATGTGATGTGGTTTCGATATTTCCACACGTACAATACGGTGATTCAATAATATTTCTTTTAAATTAATGCTCATTTAATGAACTGCTGCCCATTCGGAGTCTGGCATGAAGTATTTGACCCTTTCTATTTCCCGAGTTATAATATTTTGGCACTTTACTTTGCATGCTTGGAGAATTTAACTTTATCATTTACATTTATAATTTGAAATAATATGACCCATACACTTTCTTTTCTTTCATTAACGACTCCAGTGACTTATGAAAGATTAGTTCACATAATTTCTTTTATCAACTTTTATGTTTCTTTCAATTTATGATTTTTTTTTAAATATTTTGGTTTGATCTCGACTGAAGAGACATCTGAAGAAAGTAATTTGCTGTAATTGCGATTTTAGTTATTTATTACCAATGGACCGATGTCTCTGCTGGTGGATTGTAAGGCATTGGCGGTATTCACTGACCCCATAGTCAATATTTCGGTGCTGATCCGAAAGTCAACTTCATTGGGAAATTTGCAATATCAAATTTTTTGGATTTTTTTTTAACTAAGGGATATCTCACTTGTACAAAGTTCTGTCTTTAGCTCATTCTGGTTTCCAATTCAGATCCAATCGGGTATTTGTTCTCTTTCACAATTCCTGTATCTTTAAATTTATGGTTTCCCAAGTATTTTGATTTGATCTGCACTGAAGAGACATAATTTGTCGAAATTCAACATTTCAGAAACTAAATCAACAGTAACTTACAATAGGTATTCAGTTATTCATTTGATTTTAAACTTTCTGCCCATGTTAATTTAGTGTTAAAGTATAATAAAAGTCAGAAAAGGCATCCTTTTCGCCTTATTTGAAAAAGTGAAATTAAAAAAAAATCGTCTCATTTGCATTTACTCCATATCCCTTCGTTGCTTATGTTGTTCTTGCTTGATTCACCTTTTCCATTTTTAATGCCAAGCATTACTGTAGAATATAACAATTTCACCTTACTACATCCTGTGATATTTTTGTTAAAGATAAATTAATGCATAATTTATATACAAGTATATACACGTTTTTGCCACCTTTGTTACTGAATAAATATTTCTTGGGTATAAGTACATCGGCGTCTTTATAATTGCACTATTATGCGTCATTATTGCAATCTTTTAAGTTTGGTAAAAAACGGTCTTCCAAGGGTAGCCATTGCCTCGCAATGCTTTGCGATATATATGCCAGTCATTTACTACACCCCTCTCCGTCATCCTAGTCACCGAATCACTGAAAGTCCGAAGATGTAACTATGCTATCCTGAGATACTTCTTTTGTTTGTCAGTAGACAAATTGTGCGCCAGCCACTTTAAGTCCATTCTTTACTTTATTCACTGAAGCCAAGTTCATGCAAGGATAGTTCAGAAAAGCCGAGTCTTTAAATTTTAGTTTCCGTTACAAAGAGAACTTATTCACCAATTTGAAAGGTATCCCTTTTGTCTCCTGTAACATCTGTCCTCTCAATCCTTTGTACTTTAGTATTGCAGTATTAAAAAACATTTAAAGCTTTAACACTGTTAGCAGTAAAGGTCATCTGAAGACAGAAATTGGACAAAATGTTTGGACGTTATGAGAATAAAAGTCTGATTTACGCCCCTTGTTCAGTGTACATTATCACACTATATCGTTAGGTTATCTTTGACTACATTTAGAAATGAAATCATGAGCCGAGAAAGGGATTTTTTTGTGCATTCTTATTGGATTCCTAATGAGAGGTTACTCCTTCAAACATATGTACTTGGGTATTTTTGTATTAGGTCATTTTGGAACACAGGTATTGGACCAGAGGTCCCAGTCCAATAGTCAGACTTGTCTGACATGAAAATTTACCTAACGGTTTATTGAAATTTACTGTTTAATCAAATTCTAACCCATCAGAAATACTACGGCTTCATTCCTTGTATGGAACTCGATGGATGTATTTAGTACTGGATTTGGCCCCTATCTCGATTTTTTTTGGTAATGAATACTTCTTTTTTGACTATTTTTGGATTATGGCTTTAAATATTTTTTGGTTTTTATGCTGCTGATGAGAGGTTACTCCTTGAAACACGTGTACAGCATAACGAAATTTACTGTCAATTTTGCAACTTGCATTGGGTATTTTATGTATTTTTAACCCACTGAAAACGCGATTTTGTTGAAAATTATCGTCCAATCAAATCTTTAAAATTCTGGCATTTTTAAAATCCAGATATTAGATAAAGAAACACAATGCAGAGACAATGGTTACGTTTTCAAATTAAATATTTTGCCCATTCAAACCATTTGCTTATATCTCTACACAGGAAAACACCAATTAAAACAAAACTTCTAAACTTTTTGTCCAGAGAGTTATCTAACCTGGTTTGTTATTGATATACATACATTCTCAGGCAGAACCAGCAATTAACTTTTGTTTGCTAGGGTATTTATGTAACTAAAGGACCTAATATTTACAAGGCATGCTGTTATCATCGTGTATATTGATGCCAAAAAAAAAGACAATACTCTTTCGAATTTTTAGGATACTCTCATTATACCTCTTGCTTAAACGCATGGTATAAAGTGATTATTGTGTTCGCTCGTCCGTCCATTCGTTATTCCGTCCGCCATAGGGATACACATTTTGTGACGCCAACTCCTCCTTGACCATTTTGTGAAATTCAGTGAAATTTCAAAGAATGATCAGTGCATATTGCCATTATGCACCAGCTATCTGAAATTTTTAATCAAAATGGGGAGCGGGTGTATATTCTCGTGAGCTCTGCTCACAAAATTCTCTAGTGTTGGCATTGTTGTGGATTTGTACATTGCTAAATTATTAGTCAATAACATTCCCTTTACTGAGCAATCATTCCAAAGTCCTTTGTAGTTAAATGAGATGTTGTAATTGGTCTTGTCAGCTGGTCAATACAATATCTTAATCGTCATGGAGAAGGACAATGTGTTTACAACATATTAGGAATATCCAAATATGCAGTCTTTGAGGTGATGCTCATGGTGGTCTCAGGTGCCTTGCAGCCTCACTCGAGGTACAATCAATGATTTTATTGGCCTGATCTAGCCTTAATGTGTTTCAATGTTGCTTTTTATCTCTCTTAGACAACTGTTTTGCACCTTCTTCAACTGCACCTTCAATATTAAAAAATGATGGATTGTGATTCATTTTGGAGCTTTTGTTAATAGATCTTGAAATTTTTCATTTCTATAAATTTTAAGGTCCCAGTCATTACGTGACCAGCATGCAGGTATGTACATATATTTGGAAGTACATTCGGGTGGTTTTGATATTTTTGGCTTTCATGCAATGCCCAGTGATTGAGGACGATTCATTTCAAATTGTTTCTCAATTTCATTTATAAACACTCATAATATTCACTCTCTCTGTATTGGAGTTTTTATAATATAGGTAAATGTGACAGAGAAGGGAAAATATTGGACTCCAGGTTAACCCTAAGCTCAAATCCGGCTGTCCCAAGATCCCTATTTTCAAGTTGGCATACCAATCAACATCAACCGCAAGTTGGCATACCAATGGCACTAATTGTGCACCTCTACTCGCAAACCTGTTTCTTTTTATTCTTATACGAGACTGAATTTCTTCAGAAAATTGTAAGAGATCTTAATATAAAAGATGCTAGATCATTCAATCTCACTTCGAATTTCACGAAAATGGTCATCTCAGAACTAAAATTTGCGATAAAAGGGACGATTTTAATTTCAAAATTTTCAATTTCCCTAGCATGGACAGTAATATTCCAGATTCTCCTGCTTATGGAGTGTAATTTTCAAAGCTTATTCGTACGCGAGAGCTGCCACAAATTATACAGACTTTCTCATTAGACATAGTTATCTCTTATTAATCAAGGCTTCAAAAAATTCTGCATCATACGATCATTAATAAAGTTCTTTAATAGATATCAGTTCTTTGTGGAAAAATTTGAAGTTTCGGTCCGAACTCTGATTCAGGATTCTTTCTTTATGTAATACTGGGATGATTATTTCTTTTAATTGTATACGACCTTTCAATGACAATTGTTGTTTAGTTGCTGCTGGACACTACCGCAATGGAAAGGGAGTATGGATCGCCATAAAACCGGTTTAAGCCACCATTTGTTTTGTCTCATTTATACTTACGCTCTTGACCACTCTGTTCGTTAATTTTGTTATTACCCCCATTTGTTGCATCTTTAAGATTGTGGTCTGTAAATTTACAGTCATAGCAGATGTTCCTTTTGGCTTTTCTTAAAAAATTATATAAACGGAAATATGGGATGTCAATAATTTGTACACAAATGAAACTCACAGCAAAACTGTATCAATATGAAACAGTCGGTCTCTCATTTTCCTAGGGGTCACAAAAAGTTTGAATCAAGTGGTCAGAATTTGATTATTCAAACAATAATTGTTTATTTATTCTGTTTTATATTTTTGACTTAAATTTTTTTCAGATGAGTTTTACAATCTTGAATAAGACGCCATACGACCCTTTATTTATCAACCCAAAACTATCCGCCTCTAGTTTTGTGATTCGCCTCTAAATCAACAATAATATTTTTTCTGTAGATTTACTTTTGTTTAAATCTGAAGTTATTGAAATGAAAGAAAAAAGAAAACAAAACAATTACTTGTTATTTATGGATAATAAATTAATAGATAAAAGCGAATTGATAAGAGAAAATAAAGAAAATGTTCCAAAAAACCTCACAAAAAATTGATTACACTCTCAAAAAATTTAACCGAGGAATACGTTTAATTTGCTGAAAGAGATTATTTATTGAGATAAGCAATGATGTAAAGGATAGTTTGTGTGCAAATGAGCTAGGTCGTTTTGTTTTTAGTTTTCAATCTGATGTAAAGTAACTTCAAGTACTGTTTTTCTCTCAGAATTTAAATTCTTGCTTGATTAGAGTTATTTTCAATTCTGTTATCTTTTAATATTGATGGATAAATATAAACCAAAAACAAAAACAACAGCAAAGAAAAAAAAAACAAACAAAAAACAAACAAACAAAAAACAAACAAAAAAACAAACAAAAACAAACAAAAAACAAACAAACAAACAAACAAACAAACAAACATACAAACAAACAATAAACAAAAACAAACAAACAAACATAAAAACAAACAAAAAAACAAAAGCAAAAACAAAATCAAAACAAAAAAAAACGGAATTTTGTTTAATACTGTAGTATTGATAAACAGGAGGAAAGGGCAAAATTAACTATGCTAGATTATAAATATTCAAGTACGTTCTACATGTACAAAAGTTATCGCAATTGTGTGCTGGCCCGAAAATCGATATTATTTTATATATAAATTAAAAAAAAAATGTTTGAACCTGAGGAGTATCTCCTCAGCTGATTTTGGATTTCCGTTTGGATCCTATTATTTATATTTATTCTCATTTAGCATCAAATATTCCATGAAACTATTCATACCCAAATGACATAAATCACATGTGTATACTGAAAAATTTGAAAGAGTTAATGGAAAATCTTAATTCCGTTCATTTTCTCAAATTAATTCTTTAAAATAATTGATTTTTAACACTTTATACCAATTATTCTCGTGGTGAATTTTAACTACGAATCAAAGGTATCAATCAAGGCTTTTACCGCTTTTAGTTTGATTTGATATTACTCCCCTTTTGGTCGTTGTCTCATTGACACATTCCCCGTTCCCCGAAACATGATTATTCTGGTACCAGAGGATGTAACCGGTCAAAATGTTCCACTTGCCCTTTTACATGGGAAACTAACGAAGTCCAGGGCCCCAACAATACCTTCCGGATTAACAACGGTTTTTCTTGCATAACCGAAAATTTAGTTTATGCCATCAAATGAAAACGCTGTTATGGTGTACGTCGGAGAAATTTGTCGACGCCTCGGTGACCGTTTTGTTGAGCACTTACGCTCCGTTAAAAAACAGAATGATTGCCTATTCGGCAACCATTTTCGAAGACCACATCATAATGAACTCGACATGTAAGTCACCGTTCTGGTACAGACTGTGGTGAAAAATCCAGACAGTTCTAGAACAACGCATCATACACTTTTTGGGCAGTATTCGCCCAAAAGGTATGAATGTAAAAAACAGTTCTATTCATAATTATTTTCATCTGTCTGTCATATCATCTGATCTTTTATTATTATTATTATTATTATTATTATTATTGTCATTTTAATTATTTACATTTTCAATTTTACATATACATCTCAATAATAACATTCATATTGATTGACAAAGTTCGAGGTATTGCATTTATACAGTGTACCTGTATTTACTATCCTGTTATCGATAAGGTTCAAGATCAGCGTATTTACAATATACAAAAAATACCGAAATTGCATAAAACAGTAAATTTAGTTATGCTGTACACGTGTTTCAAGTCACGCATGAAATTTACTGAGTAGTTTATATCTGCCATTTGTGTTGGACACGTCTACTCTTTACTTTTTTTGTCCCTGTATACCACTGATGAAGGTCTTAGAGACCGAAACGTTTGGCCCCTTCCTTCTACTTTTTAAGCTTTTTATGGTGTTTTATCATTATTATTTCTGTTTTTGACGTATTTTTGCCTTTTAATCGTGGCTCAACACACCTAATATATATTTTAATTTTTCGTACTACATATAGCCACCGCGCAGCACTTTGTTTTATATCTTTAGTATAAATCATTTCCTTGCAGAAAATTTTGGAGTTTCGATTCTAACTGTGATCGGGATTCGTTTTTACTTAAGGAGGTTCGCTGCTCATGTTTTGGGATTTTTGTCAGATCCTCAGGTTTTATCCATTTAATAGTATTATAATTTTTTGCTCATTGACCCCTTAATTTTTTTCCATAATTTCATTTTATTCATCTTTGTGAGCATTCTGTAAAAATTCCATTGGATTCTATTTATTTTGTCACATTCATTCATGGTCCAACCTAGTTAATGTTAATCCTATGAAAAATCAGAGGAGTTCGGTTTCCCGTCAAATTTTCAATCACTTAAATCTCAAAAACTAAATCATCAACCTATTAATTTTTTTCACTTAAATTGTTTCTTTTTTAATTTTCTATTAAACATAAAATTATGTTTATTTGAAATCCTATTTATTTTCGAATGGAGTAGCAAACCCCCTTAATTGTAGGATGAACATTTCTTTTCGCTGTCTACTATCCCTTACAATACATGGGTTGCGCATTTGCGGGATCGCTAATTAGCCAAACGAGGAGGAATCTGGTACAAAACTGGTTCCAAGAGGCTGATAAGATGAAGATAATAATTTCTTTATTTTCATTTAAGTTTCGTTCTTTGTGGGTTGGAAATGTTCTTCGTGGATTTCTTTGATAGTTGAAAACGATTTTTTACCCATATGCTTAATAACAACGCAAGACCCCAGATGACCTCGTCTAAATGACGAGTCAAATCTCGGAATGGAAACGATGCGCAACCCATGTATAGCAATTGCTCTACCGGACACTACCGCAATGGAAAAGCGGGAGGCTAGCATGTGCCTTAAAACCGGATTAACCCACCATTTTCTTTAGAAAGCCTGTGCCAAGTCAGGACCATTGCGGTCGTCGATTTTTCGGGTGGCTTTGTACATGCTTTGTCGTTTAGGATTTCGGCTCTTGAAAATTCTGTTCGGTAATTTTGATTTAAGGTGGTAAACCTAGGTTAAGGGACACAACTCTTAAAATCATTTGTACGTTTGTTTTAATCATTTTTATAAATATATTCTAAGCTTCTAAATTACATAAATGATTTTAATTCTTTTTCAAGTAAAATCTTAGAAGGCATTGATAAAACTGCCATGTTCAAATGTCCTACTGAGTTATAGACTCATCTCCCTTAACCAAGGTCTACTACCTTAACTCTCATTATACATCGTTCGTTGGTTTGTAGTCTTCAAGATAGTTTGATTTGATCTGCGCTTAAAACATAAAAATTGTCGAAATGGTTATAAGCAGAAATCAATTTTACAGTAACATTGATATTAAGTTATTTCATATTTTTTTGTGTTTTAGTGATTCCTTTAATAAGCGTAACTGTGCTGATCATAGTCCACTCTGATGGGAGCAATTCTAGGGTTTGCGTTTGGTGTACATTTCATAAATAATGTGGTTGTTACTTCAAAATGAGAATTTTTCGTCAAATCGACAATAATACACCTATGTTTCTTTTTAACTGGGCATACACTTTTTGATTCTTTTAAAAATATTTGAAGAGAAAGTTGTATCTTTGAGGTGTCTTGGTTTCTGACATAGACAATTTTTTTCAAATTTGTAAAATTAAACTTGAATCAATATGCTTTAAAATATACAAGAGTAAAAAATGGGTATAGAGTTCTAAAAACTGTCTAAATTTTGTTTTCCGACTATATGTACAATAGAATTATGTGGGAAATAGCTCTTTACAACAATTCAATGGCATATATTTCTATAAGTAGGCATACTATTCTTCCATACTTTGTATATTTATTAATTTGGTATAGAACTTCATTCTAAAAAACAAAACAAACTTTTGAAAATTTTTGTTATGAAACATGAAAAATGTGTTATTATTTCCAGGCAGGGGTGATACAATTTTAACTCAATTAAAATAATTTTGGACCCAAAATTAAAAAAAAAAACAACAAAAAAACAAAAAAAAACAAAAAAAAAACGAAAAATAAAAACAACAACAACAAAAAAAACCAGATTTGTAGGGAATATTAGTATGCAATATTATTTACGCAAATGTGATACTTATTGTTCATTTATATTTGAATTATTGTGTATAAGACATACATAATCATTTAGACAACAATCTTATTGAATTAATGAATTTTTGTTTAAATGTGCAGAATTTGAGAATTGAGCCTGCTGTTATTTTACGTGAAAAATTTCCTTTTTTACTGAAAAAATATTCGATGAAGAAGAAGAAAAAAACGAAAATGATCACGTTATTCTCCAGAAATTCAAGTGAAAAACCACAATTTCACGCTACAATTTACCTGGAAACTACATAAGAAAAATACCAATAAAAAGATATTTGCAAACAACGATAGGAACTCGGAATGGCCGGACTAGATACCAGTGCTGTAACGTATAGCTAGCGGTAGGATTAAAACGGGTTGTGGGTACCCAAACCTTCCGTTTGTCAATTCCATTTCTCCATAGTATGATAAACATACAAATAAAATCTAGGTAGACTGTATATCATTTAGTAAACCATAAATAAGTAAGTATCTAACAAGAGAACAAAAACAAAACAATACAGTTCGCCCAACAGTAAATATCACTGTCTCAGTCTATCGTTTTAACATTGATCAAGTTTACTTTTCGCAGCCACTGTAAAACTTTGAAACGTTCTTGACACAGCAGTGCTTTGCGTTGGAATTAGCGAGTGTCTGTGGAAGGGAAATGGGAATCTGCTACCAGAAGTCACGTTGAGACTAAGGATGCACAAGACATTTTGTTGAACATTTGCGATGTTGCAAAAACGACAGAAGATCACACACAGCTTGTCACAGTGCCTGATAGTTACTGGACTAAATGCTTCACTTGAGGAAAAATTTAGTAAACTGGTAGAGCAACAACAATGATGACTTTCAGCTCGGAATTCATTTCTTTTAGTTTGATATGGTCATTTTGAAAGGCCGAATCCAACTGAAGTATAAAACTTCATATTTATAATCCATCAATAAAGACTTAACCATTAACACAAAAAAAAAAAAAACGTAAATGTCTCTACACATGTATGACGAAAATGATAACACTGATATTGTAAAAACATATGACCATTTCGACAATTTATGTCTATTCAGTGCAGATAGAATCAAAACATTGGGAGAATAACGAAAAACGACGCGTACCGTGCATGCGTTAACACATCTGCTGTAACATTTTCTACTATAAGTAAGTACTCCCAACGAAGAATTTTGTAAGCAAAGTTTTATGATTTATCAATTTTCATTGCACAAATACATAATGATGACATGGTGCATGAAGACGCACGTTAAGTGTTGTATTTGAATTACAACTCAAATTTTTTTAACTGCAAAGTTTCAAATAGATTCATGAATGCACGTCAGTGCACGGCAATTTTAACTTTTACTTGTTGTAGTTTTCTTGAATTTTCTCCGCAGTTAATCTCAATTGGTGGCAAAATTGCCGCAACTCCAAATGATAATGAGCCAATTTTTCCTTAGCCCTCAATGGGACTGGTAAAGAAAAAAAAATACCGGAAGTGGAAAAATTTTAATTTTTTAATGATGCTAATTTGTCCTTAATCCAAATTTTTTGGGGGATTATCGCGTATTTGTAGAGACTTTGTCTCATGTGCATTTACTTCATATCCTTTTATTGTTAATCCATAAAACTCTGTACCCATAGAAATATTCAGCGAAATTCCACTTTCAAAATGAATGTACCTAATTTTAATTGAATATTAACCTTTGTAATATATATATAGACAATTTTTTTTAACACGAATTTAATATTTGCCAAAAGCAAATACCCTTTAGCTGATAAACCTCAAGAGAATTTACCAGTAAAAATCAAGTTTGGTGCCTGTAAATAATATCTATGTAAAGTAAGTAAGAAAGGAACGTCAGTCTAAAAAGAACAATCCAAGGACAATGGCAACGTCGGAAAAACAAAGACATAACATGAGAACGATACAGAAAAGAAAATGAAGAAACGCACATACAATGTATACAAAAATGAACAACACGGACCCAATAAAAAACCATGGGTGTGATCAGACTTCCTGCTATAATTGAAGTACAGTTGTACTTTTAGTAATAGACATGGTAAGTACATGTCAGGGGTGAAAATGATTTCAACTCATTGTTAAATAATAACCGACCATAACAAAATCCCGCCATGCAGTCTGAAATGTAATTCCAAAAAGAGAATATAAACAACCCTTAAACAATGTAAACACATTTTTTTTCTAGATAATAAGCACAAATAACCAAAAACAAGTGTATTTTTCTCTTTTTTATCAAAGTAACACATTCTTTATGTCAAAGAAACACATTAAGATGAACGCTTTAATGCATTATAGTGTAAAGTCAGGTGTTTGTGTCAGGACTAGATCACCAATCTTCGTTGAAGAAAAATGGGAACAACTAATTTCTCCAGGAAAAAAATGAACTCAATTTTCTCAAGGAAGAAATGCACCATGAGAGGTACGTAAATTCCTCTGAGCAAAACAATTCAAGGAAAAATTCCCGTTTGATATATGAAAAATACTCTTAAAAATTTGTTTGTATTCATAAAATATAATTTTCCTGAGTTAAATTCGAATTTGACTTTAGAATGAAGTTCAAAGGCTATAATTTTGTTTTTATTTCAATTCTTTTGTTTTACATTTCTATTTATTATTATTTATTTAATCCAAAAATTAGTATCTGAGGTTATTCATGTTAAAAATGCTTTATCCGATAGTGTGTTTGAATTACTCAATTCATACCGAACATTGTTCCTCACCCTATAAAGACTCAATGTCCATAGCCAAGCAAATACATAAAAAAAGCGTTGATTGTGATTTAACCGATAAAAGGAGCTACAGTTGTACCTAAAAAGTAAATAAACAATGGAAAAAAGATAATAAGGGGATATTGATTTTTTCTGTTCGTCTATCCTTCCGTCTGTCCGTTAGATGAACCTTTGAACTCCTCGCTAATTTTTGGAATTGGGGCATTATTATTTTTTTTATAGAAATACAATGTATTGCATATATGCGGCAAAGGCACATATCGCTTTGAGATTATTTTAGATCATAATTGTTCTTGGTACAAACAAGCGGCCAAAGATGTGGTTTTAAACATATGTGGTATGCAATGCGATGCACAATAACCTTTAAGAATTATGATTCCGGTTCCAAGTTTGATGAATTTCCGGATAATTTTATAGTCTCGTACTGTAAGTATTCAGAGAGAAAAAAAAACGGACAAATTCTGAATATCTTAAATTTTTTAAAGTGATTTCAAATATGGTAAATATTCTGAAAGTCTCAAAGAAAATCTCAAAGGAAATCTTCCTCCCAACCATAGAATTTGTTTCCGTAAGGACCAACATTTTCACCAATTAACTTCTAGAATATTTGATTGGAATTCTGAAAAAAAATTCCTGAAAGTCTCAAATACCACACAGTTTTCACAATTCTACCTAACAACCATATATGCTTTTATTCCATATAGTGAAATAGTGACTATTGATTAAATATTGAAAAAAAATAATGCCAAGGGTCTTTTCTGTGTCAAACGGGGCAGTGCGGCGATGGCCATTGTTTCTGATGGCGTCAATCATAGTTTTTTGTTATTTATTTTTCGGAAAGTTTGGAAGTTGTCGAAATAAATATTTTGCAGAGTGGGAGATATTATGAAGTTATACTTCGCAAAGTTCTTTTTGAAATAGAAAAGAAAAATAAACAATTTTCTAAAATATATTACGTTTTAAACACAAAAATGAACGTCATATTATACTTAATGTCTGTTTGGCGGGAAGCGTTTTCAATTGTTATCTTAAATCGTGATTTCTTGGTGTCACATAACATGACTAAAAGGCTTTATAGGCCTAATTTGACGGTCAATCAGGGCGTTCTACTCTGGTTTAGAATGCCTTTTCAAACTTTACTGGATACCTGTCTACGGTCTAAGACTCTCTCTGGCTTCTTCCGACCATAAAACTGACCGCCACGATATAGAAAAATACTTTTTTGAAACGGCGTTAAGCCATGCACAAACAAAAATGACTGATAACTACCGTTTGTCTAAGTCTTTCTTGTCTTGCACTCACAGCGGAATCATTTTTTCAATGTTTTGTGTTTTCGTTTGTTTATTTCGGATTAGGTTCAATGTCTACTGTTTTCACGTGCTGTACACATTTAACATTTTTGGCTGTTGTTCCAATAAAAAAAATGTGATGTTAGAACTTCACATTTTCAAACGGTCATACATAAACCGTGCGATCGTAAATCTTAAATCATACGACAAACATATTTAATGATGAAACTCTATATATATAAAGTACATCTTAATTAATTACATATTCTATTTTTGTAGGTAAAACATTTACTATCCCTTTTAATGGCGGTTACGTTTCTTATAATGTCATTTACGTCACGCTTTATAAGGATTACTATTTTCGATTTATATTTGAAGTATGCAAATTATTATCAATTTCAATATAAACAAAACTTCCGCGATTTCTGAAAAACCGTAAATTAAATTCCATTTTTAGCTGCAATAATAGTATACTAAAAGTGTTATAAAATTCAGTTTGATTTTTTATGAAACATCTACAATCACTTTCTGATTCGTTACTGTCGAGCACGTAATTTATACACTGATTTTTTAATAGAGCAAAAACGACTGCACCACAAGCCCCTTATTCAGGGATTTTTTCAGCCTTTGTTACTCTCATCCTTTCAGAAATTCTATGACCGCCACCAGAACATTATTGAAAGATATGATGTGTCTGTGTCCCAAATGAAAACGGACATTTTCAGCTAGATCTCACGTCTTTATGGATTTGACATTACCGGTTTTGACTCAACCCTGGATTGACAATTGTGACGGGTGCCACTAGCAGAGTAAAACATGCGAACCCTTCTGTAGCCTCTAATGTTACTCCTAGCTTTCATGGGAGTTCACATTATGAGTGCCTTGCTTCTTAATATCGTTTTTTTTTTGTTTCTGTGAGTTGTGGCTGTGTCACGTCCTTGTTTTGTCTTCATATTTTTTCCTGTTACCGTTTTTGCCATGTCTTTGGACTTTGAATTTTGTAATCATCATTTCCCTTGTTCCTTCGGTATGCTTCTGCCGTTGTTTCCTTTTATATTTTAAGTTTCGACCACCAAAAACGGATTTACCCTTTAAAAAAGAAGGGTTCCAGACTATATTGCCAGTTTCGTAAAAATTTGCTTAAAATTGATCACTTAAAATTGTCCTTTCGTTGTTGACTTCTTCTTAAATTAGTTTCGCAGTTGGCTGAGACAGAATTTTGTGGACTCGTATAATGTTTTATGCTATATAATGTTATGAGCATATTATTAAATTTCATCTTCTTGTATATAGTAAAAAGTTTGCTTTGACTCCACACTCTTCAAACGATGTCCCCTCTGAACTGCTTTAAACGCTAACATCACCTATATATGTAACATTTTTTTATTTAGTTTCATACCTACTGATATTTTACTGCACAAATATCTTTGTTAGAGTTATCTCCCATTCAACAGATATTGGGAAAATCAATAACAGAGAAATCCTAAAGATAAAAAGTTCTGATTTGTCATTTATTTAGTGAAGTCTTTAAGTCGCACCTGGCCATTTACGGAAGCGTGAAACTACTTATTAATTATAAATTTTTGCACTTTTAATAATGATATAAAATCAAATATAGTTTGAATTCATTGCTGTAGTTATCGTTTAATTTCAGTAACTGAATCAGATTTTAATTACAAATCTTGATTCTCCGTTCAGGCTGCATTGGCTCAAGGGTCTACATCTTTAGAGATTACCGGGCACGTCTCCAAGAGGTGGTTGTTGGAAAACCTTGTCATCACTCCATTTTACCAAAACATGGTTGACCTACTGTCACGCTTCATGCAATTATAGATACCCTTCTATATTCTCGCCGGAGTTCGTGTAAAAAGCAAAATTTCCTGCGCCTACTTTTCTCCCTTTTTCCTGATGGCAATCAAAACCCGACGCCCAAGATTTCCAATCTATCCTTATTTCCAGCTTCATCTAAATTGTTTGCATTGATCAACTTGTTTGGATTCGTCCGGATATTGCTGGAACAGTGCACTAGACATTGCACTCAGATGCACTAGACGTTGCACTCATATTAATAAATCAACATTAAACTTCTACAAAAATGTAGCCGATACAACATGTGAATTCTTAAAGCATGTTTTGAGAAGGCGTTGTAAAAAGTCTGTCTAGAGCATTTTTTGGGGGGGGGGGTTCTGTGGTTTAAAGGCCATTCTTTCTTCTTGTTGTTGAGTTTATAACAGAATAGATACTTGACATATGTTACCGGTCAAAGATGTAATGGAATTCGTTCTGTAAATAGATAATATTTAGTTGTATATAATGTAAGATGTAAATAGTTCACTTTAGGTAAACACATGCACATAATTAACTTATATAAAATTCAGTGATCAGGCACGAAGAAAGCTTTACACGCTACAAATATTGTTTCGAATTAATTAGTTTGGATTGCTTATATTTTTCAACATTAATCAAATGCCAGTCGTAAAAGCCATTTCTTTTTAAAAGCACCGAACTAGTTTATAATAATTTTATTTGTTCAAATAATAACAAAAAGGATAAGACACAAGTGAAATCTCACTTATGAAGTCTTCTCCCAAGTACAATAATTTACAATAATTTACAATAAAAATACATAGATAGCATGCATAATATATATATATTCTATATAAACTATTTTTTAGCACC
Source organism: Modiolus philippinarum (assembly GCA_002080025.1). Lineage (NCBI taxonomy): Eukaryota > Metazoa > Mollusca > Bivalvia > Mytilida > Modiolidae > Modiolus > Modiolus philippinarum. Next base: position 41,440 of record MJUU01014067.1, on the reverse strand, counting down.
GAACTATTCACACACCCACGCTATGCTCAATGTGCTGTGGTACTAGTACCTAGCTACGCATATGTCATTTTTCAGTCTTATCACAATATTAATTCATCATCTTTATTGCATTTTGCAATGCTCCAAACTTCCCAACATTAGTCTGTTATATATATTGTGACAACAGCCTTGTTGCCATAACCCAATGAACACAGATTATTGTGAGATCGGTTCTATAACTAAAAGACATAAAAACAAAACACCCCCGTGCGAAATAAAAAGACCAGGGGTATAGCATTTTGATATCCCTTTAATTTATTGTATAGAATATTTCACTAAGCCATTTGCATTTATATTAAGGGTCATATTTTCTGAAACGACAGACGAGAATCAATTCAATTTACATTGGTGATGTATAAAAGGTGTTCAAAACATTTCTCATCCCGCTCTTATCTGACGACAAACATAATATAATTCAACATTGAAGTTTATAGGAATTCAGTCATTTCTTGATCATCTCCATAATGTCCAGACTCGGGCAACAATCGTATGCACACGGTAGAGAATGGTTTATTTTGCACTGAAACTACTGAAACTTGATTAAAAATATTGCAGATTTCATTTTATTTTAACCTGTCAAAAAAATGTCACCAGCTTGAAACATACTTTAACACTATATTAAGGTGGTACAGGGGTATAAAACTGTCCGATAGAATTTTCTTATATTCCCATGACTTACACTTTGTTATTAGAGCATGCAAAACATAAAATTATTAGTTGGGGTCAGCGTCCACATAAGCATGAAATCTGTCATGTAAAAATGAGCTATTTGGGTTGAAATGCTAGGGAAAGTTTGCGAATTTTAACAAAATTTGAAGTTATTTAAGGTACTTCGGATAGAATTTTTTCTTGATTTGGTAAATTATTAGCTTATATACTTCCGAAAAATATTTGGGGTCATCGATCTTATTTTTGAATAAATAGCATAAAAATGGTTTTCCCGTTATTTCTATACAAATTAGTAAGTAACTGTCGATTCCTGAAACGCTTCAATATTCTATTTGGTTACTCCATAAAAATGGCATATTTGATCATATAGACATCGAGAATTATTTCGCCAACATATCCATGCTGAATCGTATTTTTGTCAGATGTGCAAGCATAATGTGCGTCTTTGAACTCCCGCACTCCGTTACTGTTTTAAATTTTTTAGACATTCTAATGCATTTAATAGGCTCATTCAAAGCATATATGTGTTAGTTATTAATCAAATATTTTACGAAAGGATATGGAGTAAATGAACATGAGACGATAACGCACATGTTAACTCCAACTGCAATAATTTCAATGAGCTGTATGGTCATTTCGGAAATTAATTCCTCATCAGCAGCACTAGAACCCAAACAAAGGAACTCCATAATTTCAAAGAATTTTTAAAAATGCATACAACCAAATGAAGTCCGAATAATCAGTAATATCAAATATAGTTAAGGACAAAACTACTTCTGAATTCTTTATTCTCATAAAACTAGACATAGTTACAGAGAAGATTACAATACAAATACAAATACAAAAATAACATGGTACATATGTGGAAAAATAGCATTCTAATAAACCAGGAGGAGAAATTTCTTATTTATGCAATTTATAAATTTACACAAGTTTTGAAGTTGCACATTATGCAGGGAGTTAATCCTTAGGCTTTAGAATTAACATAAATTTAGATAATAGTAATTGAACAAAGTGTACACATGAGATATTATCTTATGTACAAGTACACCATATCTAAGAAAAATAAAGAGCATATATAAATTAGCATATATAAGAAGAAATTTGCCAGGTGAGAGATACATGATCAGCTTGTGAGATACCAGTTAATTAAAACCAACAAACTTCAAGTGAGGTGACATTCAACTATTTATAAAGTGACTAAAGTTTTTTTGTATTATATGTTCATCTGTAGTGACGATATACTATACTTAACCTAGTTGTCCGACTTGATGTATAAGACACATATATACTATCTTGACAAAAAGGGCGTTAGTCCTTGTATGTGTAAATAACTTTACATTTAAGTGCTTAGTTTAATTCTTGGCAATATTTCAGCTATATCAAGACGAGAACAAGTTTGTTGATAAATAATCACTTTGGGGTATGGAAATGGCCATGGAAAATCAATCAATTAATTCTTGGCCACGTGTTCAACCACATGTGCTCAACATACTTTCAAACAAAACCATGGTAGTATTGCAGCTTGACAAATGTACATGTTTTCAAAGTGTTGTATTTTTTTTTAAAGTTTTTTAAATGTTCTGGAGGGGTTTCTGATTTCACTAATCTTGAATGCATTTTACATAAGGTCCTTATGTTAAACTATGTTCCTCGCTGTTGACCATCTTGTATGAGGTTCGAACATAAATTCACAAACTTTGAAGGGGATCACCAATGTATTATTGTGACCAAGTTTAGTTCCAATCGGCTCAGTAATTCCAGATTAAAAGATTTTTTAGTGCATTTCGCATAGGGTCCCTATATCATTACTATGTTCCCCTCTGGCGTCCATCTTTGATGCGATGCGAATCTGCTTGACATCTGTAGAAATTGTAGTCCTTGATAAGCTTAACACTTTTGCAATTCAAACTTAACCTCTATCTGAGTTAAATTTTGAAATAAAAGTAAAAACGTGTCAAAATCGCAAAAATTCAAAGAAAGAGGGGCTATAACTCCTATATGGGTCGTCAGATTTTCTTCAGAATTGAAGGACATATAGATGTTATTCTGCTGACCATTTTTATAATTTAAACTGAACCTCTTTGTTCTATCATTTTTCAATATATCTGATGAAAAGTCACAAAAACGAAAATTTTGCGGAAAAGGGACAATAAGTCCATGACGGGTAATCGGATATTCTCATCATGCTGAACATTTTTACCCTATTCAGAATTTTGGTATCTGTAGCGGTTTTTGAGTTATTTGCAAAAAACAGCAATTTACGCCTATGTTCTATTTTTAGTATCAGCTGCCATGTTGTTTGGTCTACGGACATAAAAATCACGAACTTAAAAGTGCAGACCCTGGTGATGATTCAGGCCAAGTTTTGTTAGTATTGGCCTTGTACTTTCAGAAAAGAAGATCTTTTAAGTTTGAGTAACGGACGGACAGCGGACGACGGACGCCAAGTGCATACAAAAGCTTACATGGCCTTTGGTAAGGTGAGCTAACAATGAACAATCCTCGTAAAAAGCAACAACTTCTACAGTAATGGTGGTAAAACTTTTAATACATATCTTTTCAGAGATGGCATAACAAATTACTGTGATAAAGCTTACTCCACGAGCGGTGTTAATCACATATGCGTTCTTAAAAAGTCCAAACATCCGCTTGTCAAGGCATCCTTAACCAGTCTCATCCATTGCAATATCATTCAAACTTCTGGTTTTCTACTCTTTTTAATGCCCTGTCACACAATAAACTGAAAACAGTAATTGCTGACTAAATGATTCAACGTTTTGGTACTTAAAACGGAGAACGCATATATATTTTTTAGGTAGTAGGGATAGACAAAGCATATTCTATCGATACCACTGCTGGTGGACTGTTAGTCCCCGGGGATATTCGCCAGCCAAGTAGTCAGTACTTCGGCGCTGACCCGAAAGCCCATTTTATTTGGAAACTTGCAATATGTAATTTTTTGCGAATTTTCTTGAAACTAAGGAGCATCTCCCTCATGAAAAGCTATGTTATTAGCTGATTTTGGCTTTCCATTTAGGTCATATTTCGTTATTTATTCTTTACATCTTTGAATTTATGGTCTTCCAAATAAAAGTAGCTTTCGTAACAGCATCGAAATACTGACTATTAGGTTGGTAAATACTAACAGCCAACCAGAAGTGGCATTTTTACAGCGACCTAACATGTTTTGTATTACGATCAGGTTGATGAAAATGAGATCGTCACTGATCCGTAACATGTACACAGTATACATAGCTGTGCGCCAGAAAATCCTTGTTTACGAGTTTTCTGTGGGCTTTATGCGGATATACAGAAAAATTCCACAACATGCTTTCAAAGCGGCATGTTTTATGGCATAATTATTTGTCACATAGATTACCAAAACATTTATAATTTGAAAATACATTTGCAAATGAATACTTTACACATCCTAAAAGTTTTGAAGAAACCTGAAAATCGAAACCACGTATTTTTCTAACGCAAAGTAATAAATAAAAACAGCTCGCGAATACGTCCTTATTTCTGAATGAAAACGATACATTTTGTCCCCGATTCTTTATCGCATATTTCTACGTCACTTGGTAAATTTTCGTCTTTTAATTCACATTGTTTGCGTTCATATATAGCGATCTGCATTTTACTAGACTTCGGGATGAATACTGAGTGATTGTAGGCCTGCTTTACGAGTTTTGAAAGGTTCACTGTGGGAATTTATTACGAGCAATTGAGATAATTTTTTTAAACAAATGACAAAAAAAACCCCAAAACGGGTAAATTCTTTATAAAATTTACTTTTATTATCAAAAACGTCATTTTAGTGAAATATTCTATCCAAGTAAAAAGACAGCAGTTACTACTATTGCAATACATGTATACATGTTCATGTGAAAATTTCTCATATGAATGCACAATCAAAAGTCAACATTTGCCTTTCTTGTTTTGTAAAAATCAAATTATTTTTTGCCATCTGTATATATATTTTGCCCACATCTCCCGATTTTACTTGCCACGTTTTCTTAAATCAACTTGATGAGTGCCCTGTGATCGTTTATATGTTGTATTGTCTATTGGTACCCTTGTCAATCATCGGATGACATTGTTTGTAAGAGTACTTTGCCTGATATGTTATGCCTGTTGACGACCCCGCATCTATAACAAAAAAGATTAATGGATGTAGCGTTATTCAACATTTAGCAAGTGAATTCCACTCAAACCGGTGCTAGAAGCCGTCTTGAACTTACTATGAGGTAGGTGGTATTGCTCTTTGTTGAAGGTCTCATGGTACTTTAAGGTGAAGAACAACAATGAAAGCGTCGTTCCATTTGCTGAATCTTTCCATGTATTCACAGAGATTTTGTCCCATGTACATTTACTCCATATCTCTTTATTTGTTCATGTGATATTATCATCACGTTGTACCCTATGGGAAAACACATTCAAATATCTTCTCCTCTGAACCTACCAGGCAAATCAAAATCATACTTTGTCACAATGGTCCTTAGTTGGTCCCTGTGGAAAATCTGTTCGGCATGTCCGCATCACATCCAAGATGGCTGCCAGTGACGAACATAAATTAACATAAGACCAAATGGGAAAGCATTCAAAGATCTTTTCTTTTGTAGACGCAGAAACATTTTGGTTAATTGATTAAATTAGTTAGAGTTTAACGTCAAGTGAGCAACATTTCAGCTATACCAGGACCAAGTTAATCAAATAAAAAAAAATATAAGATAAAGAAGAAAGAAATAAAGGTTGAAGGGACAACTGGGGCATCGACTTTTGATTGCCACTGGAAAAGAGGCGAAATGGGTAGGGCCGGAAATTTAGCCTTCTATGCGACTGCAAGTGAGTCTGCTCTCTTAAGAGAAAAATATAGGAGTATTCTTTATACTGCACGGAGCGTTGCGTTTCTCCATGCAGTTTGGCTACAATGGTTCGCGGTCAGATTTACCGTTTTATGACCTGACTACCCCGCATAGACAGGGCATTCCCCTATACACAATCTTAGAACGCGCCCGGCAGCAAGTCAGCATCTCATCCAAGTGGCCGCAAGCAGGAATTTTGTTTTACATTTAACCCTATGGGAACACCTATTCAAACATCTCCTCAGAAGCTGCAAAGCCATTTGGAACCAAACTTAGGTACAGTGGTCCTTAGATGGTTATCTTTAAAAATGTAGACAGTAGGTCTGCATCACATCCAAAATAGCGACCAGAAGGGAACTTAGTTTAGCTTTCGATCATCAATATCTATTAATACACTTGAAAATACTAAATACAGAAGTTACTGTAAATTTGCTTTCTGCTTATGCGTATTTCGACAACTTATGTCTTTTTGGTGCAGATAAAATCTAAACGCTTGAGAGACCATACACTCAAAATGACACTTTTAAACATTGGATCATTTAAATGTCTATTTTAAAACGCCAATTATACATTGGATCCCTTAAATGTCTATTTTATGTATTTCGAATCATTGGGCCGATGGCACTGCTGGTAGACCAGAGGTCCCCGTGGGTATTCACCAGCCCAATATTAAGACTTGTATGACATGAAAATTTTACCTTGCGTTTTATGGAAATTTGCTGTTTTTTATCAAAATTCTAACCACTCAAAATTACTGAGGCTTCATTCCGTGTATGGCACTCGGTAGATGTCCTTGGTACTGGATTTGGCTTCCTATTTCGATATTTTTGGAAATAAGTACTTCTTTTTGTACTACTTTGAATTCTTGCTTTCCATATTATTTGATTTTAATGGTGCCGATGAGAGGTTTCTCCTTGAAACACGTGTACAGCATAATAAAATTTACTGTTTTTTAATGCAACTTTGGTATTTTTTGTATTTAAAACGCAATGTATACAGGAATAAATGAACTGTAATATCGGTTTTGAAATGGTCATCTAAACAACGGCAGTAGAATACCGAAGGAACAAAGCACAATATTACACAAATCAAAGTCCAGAGACAATGCAAAAGCAAGAACACCAGAAGACGGAAGACCAAAGACATCATATGCCCACAAAACACACGAACATTACATACACAACACAAAAAACTAAAGCACTTAGTCTAACAGTGTGAACTCTATAAAAAGAAAAAAAAACAGAGTGACATCAGGTGCTCCGGAAGGGTAAGCATGTTCTAAATGAACTGCAACATTGGTACTTTTTTAGTTTTATTTTCACCTTAATCATAAAAATGATAATGGTCTTAACCGCTGTAATGGTTACGTCATAATGAAGGTCGATAAAAATTGGCACACAAATAGTGATTTGATATTACATTCTTTTTTAAAATTTTCGATATAGCAATTTAATTGCCATGATAATATCAAAACACTCATAAATAATTCCCACAGTCCATCGGAAGGAAAACCCACAGAGTCAACTGGTCTACTCCGAAATCATCCCACAGTCTAGTGAAATAAATATCTCAATATATTTGCGAAAATATTGTGAATTTAAAGACAAAAATTTACCAAGTGACGTAGAAATATGCGATAAAGAATCAGTGATTAAATGTATCGTTTTCATTAAGAAATAAGGACGTATTCGCGAGTTGTTTTTCTTTGTTACACAAGTAAATTACTTTGCGTTAGAAAAATACACGGTTTTGAGTGACAGGTTTCATCAAAACTTTTATGATGTGTAAAGTAATCATTTGCCAAGTATTTGCAAAATTATAAATGTTTTGGTAATCTATGAACAAATAATTACGCAATAAAACATGCCGCTTTGAAAGCACATTGTGGAATTTTTCTTTATATCCGCATAAAGCCCACAGAAAACTCGTAAACAAGGATTTCCTGGCGCACAGCTATGTATACTTTGATGAAGAAAACAATTACGATTCTCTTTTTTATATTAAGTGTACCTATTAAGGGAAGCCTGTACTGATTGAAACCGACAGGAATGCAGTGTCTCTAAGCTCGAAAGGGTTGTTTAGTGCCTGTTATCTGTTTGAGGTCCTGAATAATTATTACCTTAAAATGATTAAGCTAATGTATGATAGTTTATTAGCAATTTTTGATTTGCGGTCTTCGTAATATTTTTATTTAATATGCACTGAAAAGACATAAGTTGCCGAAATGATCATATGCAGAATCAAAATTTAGTATAACTCGGGTATTTTGTTACTTATAAACATTAGCTCTAAATGCACGTTCTACAAAGTTGATGTAAAAAAGGTCTTGATCAAAGATTCATCAATTTATTAATCATTTGTTACCACTGGGTCGATGCCGCTGCTGGTGGACTGTTAGTCCCCGAGGGTATTCACCAGCCCAGTAGTCAGTACTTCGGTGCTGACCCGAAAGACGATTCTATTTGAAACCTTACAATATCTAAATTTTTGTAAATTTTGTTGAAAACTAAGGAGTATCTCCCTCATGCAAAGCTCTGTCCTTAGCTGATTTTGGCTTTACATTTAGATCACATTGGTTATTTGTTCTCTATCAGTTTTTAAACATCTTTGAGTTTATGGACTTCCTAACATTTAGATTTTATCTGCACTGTAGAGTCATAAGTTGTCGAAATGCGCATATGCAGAATTCAAATTTACAGTAACTTCGGTATTTAGTCATTTACATGGAGAAAATAAAAAAGACAAATATTTAACACTCAGATAACCTTGCTGAAGATGGTGCGAGTTTTGCCTCGTACATCGAGATTTTTAATTGAATAATCAAATCATTTCTAAAATCGTTCTATGGACGGATACAAAGAAATAGTGGATATTTTCATAATATAGACAGGGTAAGTGACTGTAGTCTTGTCTAGAACTGCTCGATGTTCGATGTTGGGATGAAGTTCCAATGGTTGTCCTCGGGTAGAAGTATTTACAAACGTCAACTCCGGTATATAATGTTGTGGATGCTTCTTTCATTACCCTCTTGTTCATTTGCGTTCTGTTATTAAAAATTTAAATGGTATTTCAACTATCTTGTGGGTTATTTGGGGCTTTAGCTAGTTTCTGTTACAATGATTGCAACCATACTGGTTAATGATAGATTTAATAGATCCTGGTTCACGGTAATATGATTTGTTTTTCATTAACTGTGTCCCTCATGTTTTGATGGGATCTAGCTTGTTAATCTGATTTCTGTTACAAGGTAGGTGCTACTAAGATGATGTAATCTGCAGGTTAAGGTGGATCGGTGGTCTTCCGTCATTTTGTTTTCATGTTTAATGCTTTGATAGGTATTTTTCATTAAATAAATATACAAACATTTTAAAATTTGGACAAATCTTTAAAATATTTCGCTTTAAACTCAAACAATGGGCCAATTTCTTTAAGTCTAGCATTCATTTTAGACGAAAAATTCAGAATAGTATCTATAATGTAAAATTCTTTGAAATGAAAATTTAAACAAGGGAGGTAATTTCAAAAAATATTTAAAAAGAAATCACTATGAAAATTTTGATTTTGTGGAATAATTATATAAGAAGGTTCATGACCCCCATTTTTCTTTTTCTTTTTTGAAAGTTCAATACAGGGGCTAGCAATATCTAAAATTAATCAAAATTCTCATGGATGTAACTTGAATAATTTTTAAAAAATGATAATTTTCCTTAACATTTCAACTAAAAATTCCATATTTTCGGTGAAAGACTGTGAGCTTGTATGGTCCGTGACCCCAATTCTTATTTATTTTTTGGAAGTTCAATTTTCAAAGTTTAATTCTGCAATCTTTTGAAAAAATCTGATGGATTTCGCTTAGTCCCCCGAACTTGGTTGTATGTTATGTCCAAGAAGACGATGAGACGATTTGCCTTAGCTGAGATACATGGTGTTGATATTGGTATCCAAGTTGAAATCATTACTGATACTAATTGTCTTTTGTTTCTTCTAGGACTGGGTTATGTGGCTTATAGTTGTGTTGAAAGGTAACTTTTGCCCATTTTTCAGTCAACAGATGGTAAAAATCGTGTCTACGTAAAAAGTCATTTGCCATGCAATTTATTATGCCTGTTCTCGATTAAGAGCTGATGTTAATTACTTGTAAATCAGATAGTCATTGGCAAATAGACGATCATTGCTCCTTAATGATTCTGGAAGATCCTTGATAAAAACAAGGAACGGAGAAGATAAAAAAAAATGTCCCGTGAGGAACTTCAGAGTCTTAAACGCAGTTTTATCAAATTAAAGCACTAGCTTTCTATCCATGAAGAAATAGTGTGTCCATGTTTGGTGTTCTCTCCAATGTTAAGTGGTCTAATTTATAAATACTCACCTGTGAGGAACCTTGTCGAAAGCTTTTTTTCAAATATTGGACGATGCTGGCTTCTTACCAGTCTTGGTACTGTGTCGGTGTTTAAAGAAGCCTGGAACATCGTAGCAATTGCCAGAGAAACAATACTAATATTAGTAATTTGGTCTCAGCATCTGGACCTATTGACTTGTATTTTTCAAAGATGGTAAATATTTTGTTTCCCTTTTCAACTATAGTCCTATCTGACAATAATAGTAATTCGTGCGAATTTGAAGTATTGACAACGCCCTTTAATTTGAATACAGAAAAGTACACTCTTTATTTGGAAAATTACATCGAGCTAATAGAATGCATTCATTCATTCATATCTTTAATTCCTCAATCATAGAGATTACATGAATATTAACATATAATTATAACATATCTACACACATACCAACAAACAAGTTACATACGCAAAGAAAAAAAAATACATATAAAGTTAATTGGATATAAAAGTGTATACAATATGTACGAAATATAATATAGATCATTTGGCTGGCTCTATCACGTATATCAGCACAACTGACTTTCTAGCCTACTATATTCAGCACAACACTTGGTTACATGAATGTAATTCAGTTGTATAAACATATCAATGTCAATCCAAATAGTTGACACCGATCTACCCAAAAGTACTTGGTACAGCATTTCTTCATCATACTCGGACAACTCTACAAACAAGTTCAAATCAAAATGCTCGATAATCATATCCCACCATATATCTTGTAATTGTTTAGTTCCAGTGCATGTACAACAAGCGTGAGAATAAACGTCAAAAAATTGTCTATTGCATATACAACATTGCATGGGTGTGGTGTTAGAAATGTCTGTAATTAATTTCAGGATAAAATCAAAATTTCTGACTTCATTGGCAGATCTTTGGTGTTTTAAATATGGTATAATATCAACAGTTTTGTGAATATTTCGAAACCGCACAAAGTCTACATCAGTATTTATACGAGAATGCCATGCATTACACTGAACTTCGGTGACTGCAATATTCACAACAGTTTTCCATAATTCTTTACTAGGAAATACCCCATCTACTAAAAAGTCTAAAAGATAGTGATGAAGTTCATATTTGGTCAAGATATTTAAAATGTCTGGTATAAATCCATACTGAATTTGAGTATTGCCACATAAGTATGAAAAAAGTCTGGTTAGGAAAATTTTCTTTGTTAGGACACTTTCATCAAAAGAACATATTTTCTGAAGAAAATACAATTTTTTCTTTTCGATTACTGAGATAATAGGGTGTAGACCTATAATGCTTTGGCACATGTCTGATCTGGTAGTAGTCCGTAGGTCTAACATATTTTTGACAATAAATGTTGAAATCTGTCAAGAATTCCTATGTCTGTCTGTCACACCCATACAAAACACATGGGAGGACCACTGATTTATATAAACGAACAAAGACACTGGGATTCACCAGTTTTGATTTGATACAGCTCAAGGAAAAGTATGCATTACGTCCTTTCCTACACATTGATGTAGTTCTATTTACAGATTTAAAATTAGCATGCATCTCTATGCCAAGATGAACGTACTCATCCTTCACTGGAATAACCTCATTATCTATAACCCAAGGGAATGAAATTTTATTTTCACGAAAACGTAACGAAAACGGAATCACAGCTGATTTACAAGCATTAAATTGGAACCACCTCTAGGTGTTGTGCTGATACACGAGATATCGTCAGCCAAAGCAGGGCAACAACTAGTTACAGAAAATACACCTGTTTTTTCATTACAAAGTTCAATTTCTTCTTACAGATCATTAATATACACTAAATATAACAGACCAGATAGCACACCCCTTGTCTAACACCCTGTTCAGCAATAAAAAATGGTGATTTACATTGGTTAACAACAATAGCGCTTGAAGTATTAAAATGCATATCATTAATAATATGCCAAATTTTACCGTTTACGCCTAACCTGTGGAGTTATTCGCCAAACAGTATCAGACGCTTGTTTTGTATGTAAAAATGCAACAAAAACGTTACTACCTCTTTCTTAATTGTGAAAAATTGTTTCATGAAGATTGAACGATGCAGATAAACAACTCAAGCACTTCTGAAATCCCTGCTGTTCGGGATTTGGAAAGTTCGAACTATTAATAAACACGTTGTCACATTGTTAGAGACTATATGTCATAATATAAGTCTTACTGTCGTACCTTTTTTAGAGACGGTAACAATGTTTCTATTGCACAGCCCATACTGACTAAAACCGAAAATGACTTGACATCGACTTTTTTACTACCAGTGTAATGTTTGCTACAGTGTATTTTTGGGCAGATGACATACCAGGTAAGTGAGTAAAGACATTTTGTCGGTAGATCATTACCGGGCTAACCTTTTCGGGGCCATTTAGGGCTTACTATATGGTGTGAGATTCCTCACTGTGTTGAAGACCATGTGGTGACCCCTAGATGTTTTGTTTTTGGTCGTTTTAACCTGGATATGGGATGTTGTCTTCTTGACATTTACCCCATTTCTTTTCTTTTTCATAACTAAAACGAATATGTTTTACTACCGGCCTTTACATTCGCATTGAAATGTTTGCCACTTAGTGGGCAGATGAAACAAATGAAAAACAAAATACAGTGTTTAGTACTAGTGCCATTGCTGTATTAAGATAACAAACAAAGAAATGACTATGCCTCGTCTGGAATGTCAAATTCATGGTCTATTTAAATTGCCGATATTTTAAAATTGTAAAATATCTTAAATAGAAAAAATATAGACTCAAGGAGTCATTATCTCTAATAAATTTTGAACACACGTCAGCCGTTTTCCAAGGTTACATGTCTTGCATGTTATAATCAATCATATCTTAATTTTGTAGAAGTCGATTCGGTAAAAATTAAAATTTACATGAAACACCCAAAACATTATACTTAACATTTTAAAAAAATATACCAAACTTTCTACTAGGTTATGTAATAAGCAATTATTTATTGGCATTTAGATACGGGACTTTCGAGATAGGAACTCTCGTGTGATTGAAGGTGGAAACGATCGCCTCAAATACCAGTTGGGCGGAGCAACTTAATTCTTGACCTATTGAACTAAATGTATGTCGCATAAAAAACGAAATATTTATGAAATTGAAGTGTACACTTCCTACATGACAATTCTTTAACTAAATTTTAATTGAATAAAAACAATAAATCTAAAGTGCTGTATCAGATGCAATATAAGCCACCCTTAGCTCAACAGTGTCATTTATTATTGAATCCCTCTCAATGTATTGATTTTTTCGAATATTATCAGGACTTTATTCCGGATTGAACACGACTCAGAAGTCCTCTATTGCTTTGGATGAACATATAGAAACACTTTATGATAGTAAAGCACTTCATAATAGAGAAGTAACATGCACCGTGGATTTTAATTGGTTTTGTCAAAGGGTTAGAAAATGGCATTAACCAATCCGATACCAAACAGATCTTTCAAAAGTATCTATGCCTCATTAAGAGTGTGATGGGTGTCGTTAGTAGGGCGGGACATGCTTACCCTTCCGGAGCACCATATGACACTCCCGGTTTTCATGGGAGTTCACACTTAAGTGCCTAAGTTCTTTAATGTCGTTCTTTTTATGTCGGTGCTTTGTGACTGTCTCACGTCCTTGTTTTGTCTTTGTCTCTGTTGCTGTATTTGCCTTGTCTTTGGACTTTGATTTTTTATCATCACTTCCCATTGAAACATTTGACCTGTATGACAAAAGGTAACCCAAATAATCCAGTTGTTATATTCCACTCATTAGGATCTCTAATCGTAGAAGGAGATAATCGGATACGGAGAGGGATTGAATTATTCTAAAAGGCAATGTTTTGACAATCACAGAAGCAATAGTTAGTCATTATATAAGCAGGAGATTGATGCATCATTAAACCTTGTTTAATCCACCATTTTATTTATAAAATGCAAGTTCCAAACCGGGAATATGACGGCTTGTCTAAGATGTTCTGTGTTTGGTTGTGTATTCTCGATTCTGTCCTACATTTTATGGATTTTCCTTACTGGTCTTTCCCTATAAACGATTCGGACTTTTGTTGTCACTTTTATTGTTCCATCGGTATTCTACTGCCGTTGTTTTCGATAGAAAACGATACAAATTAAAGCCGAATCAATTAATTATTATTGAACTGTCTGCTATTAGAAGAAAAATCCAGTTGAAAACTTTTATCATAAGTATGAAATTATAGCTATTCCAGGAATTATTTCACTTTTGCAAAGATTTACAGCACTAAGTTGAAATCTTTTTAAAACACATTTTTTCAGCGAGAGTCATAATTTACAAAACAAAGTACAGCTTGTCATAATAGTTTCATCAGGAGTGATCATAAATACTAGGAATAAAACGCAATATATAAAGCATCGTAATTTACTTGAACCATTTTCATGTCTTTTTTGTCGTCTGAAATATGCAAGGTTATTAATCAAAGCATTTAAATGCCATGAAAATAAATAGGAAAGGATTAAATGCAATACATTGCACCAATAGGTCTTTGCGCAACTAATTTTATTTACAAGGGACTGTCTGCTGTGATTTTTTTAACAGTTTTTTCGGTTTTCTGTATTCGTAATTTGGAAGCTTTTCAATATCATGTGTGTGAAAGCATTTAAATGCCATGAAAATAAATAGGAAAGGATTAAATGCAATACATTGCACCAATAGGTCTTTGCGCAACTAATTATTAAGTTGTCGAAATGCGCATATGCAGAAAATAAATTCACAGTAACCTCGGTATTTAGTTATTTGTTACCAATGGGTCGATGCCACTGCTGGTGGACTGTTAGTCCCCGAGGGTATTCACCAGCCCAGTAGTCAGTACTTCGGTGCTGACCCGAAAGCCGATTAGTTTTGGAACATTACAATATCTTAACTTTTGTAAATTTTGTTGAAAACTAAGGAGTATCTCCCTCATGCACAGCTCTGTCCTTAGCTAATTTTGGCTTTACATTTAGATCATATTGGTTATTTGTTCTCTATCATTTTTAAATATATTTGAGTATATGGTCTTCCAAACGTTTAGATTTTATCTGCACTGAAGAGACATAAGTTGTCGAAATGAGCATATGCAGAAAGTAAATTCACAGTAACCTCGGTATTTATTATTTATTTACATGGGACTGTTTACTGTTATTCTTTTTACAGTTTTTTTTTCGGTTTTCTGAATTCGTGATTTGGAAGCTTTTCAATGGAATGTGTGTGAAAACTGGGATTTCATTGGGTTTTAAACATCACGGTTTCAGTCAATCATGCATGATCACACGATAAACGAAAATTGGAATATTACAAAAAAGTAATTTCAGAGTACTTATTTCGAAAAATCAAATCAAATGTCAATCATATTTGTTAACTATAGGTTACAAGCCCAATCATTTGCAATGTTATTTCTATAGGTGGGTTCCCCGAGTTTGAGAAAATTCTGAAAATACTCTGTAGTCGCACTGAAATTTTAATCTCGTGGGTCCTACATATGACTAGTTCATATAAAGATCTCCCAAATTTATGAATAAAAATAGAAGTTCATAGTGCTCATCTTTGAGTAAATCAGGGCTGAAATAGGCCCGATTATTTTGGAGAAATAATTTGATTCACACCATCGAACGAAAAATATCCATGATTTTAGGCACAGATATAATAAGAAAATATATATTAACTATAGACCCTTTCACGATAACTGCGGTCCTGAATTTTGCACATGCACTCATATGCCTTTGAGTGGGTAAAATGCAACGTCATAGTATACGTGACGTCTTGATTAATTGTCCTACGACGTCATTTTTGCAGGAACTGTTTTTATTTTCCACTCAAAATCGCAGGATCGCAGTTATCGTGAAAGGGTCTATTGTCTGGGCAATTTTAATATAATACGTTTGTTTTGATTATCTACCAATCGTATATGCACTGTTGTGCTTAATTCTTAATTTCATCATGGGATAAAAAGCTGGATGCATTCCTAATATCTTACTTTTTCCCACTTTGATCTAGCGTTAAATGATATACCTACAGCGTTTTGTCAAGGTTCAGAGTAATGTTCAGTTTTAAATAGGTACAGTTTTAAATATTTTAACATTTACCTTACCTAAACATTACCAAGCTTCTTAGATGTGGTTCTATTTTTATTTTTTCCCCTTTTTTTTGTTTCCAATATGAAACTTTTGTCCCGAAAAGATGACTTGGCATAAACAAGCCTCACTGTTTCTTTGATCACCGATCGTCCTAATTAAGTTGGGCAAGAACATGAAGATATTTGAACAATAACAGTTATTCCTGCTGAATTTTTGGAGGCCTTTACTAAGACTTATTTTCATTGGATCTGAAAGTGTAATAAAAATGTTGCATTTCTTAATTTCATTCATTTAACACAATTTCATATACTTTAGATTTGCATTTTGCAATTAAGATAATCTTACCTGTTTTTTTTTAAACCAGCCTTCCAAATCGGAATCATAATTATGATAAGCTAGATCAACTGCAGTTGTGCCTATTATACGTACAGTATAAATAGAATATTTAGCAATCTTGAAAAGCCTGTTAGAAGTATAAGTATAGAATATTTGTAATCTTGAACAGCAGGGTGTGCAGTATTAGTAGAATAATTATCAAGATGAATCAAATGGGCATACCTATTATAAGTATTTATAATTTTTTTGCACGCAAGAACAGATTGGTGTACCTGTTAAAAGTATCAATAGGAAATTTCGATGGGAACAAAAAATTTCCAACCGAAGCAACTACCAAAAAATCATAAATCCAGAACACATTGTAATATAAGGATCACACTGAGACAGACAACCTAAACGGCGACGACGAAATTACAAACGCTAGAAAAAAAACAATAACAATGTGAACCCCTAAAAATAGAAGTATCATTAGGTGCGCCGAAAGCATAAGCTCTATGTGTTGCACCCGTCACTATGGTGTTGATTTTGGTTCAAGTTTGTGTTACTGTCAATTGTATATTTCCAATTTGCTCCTCCTTAATGCTTCAAATGTTGCAAGTTGATCTTAGATTTTACAAATTCTGAAAATAAGTAAAAATTTTCACCGAATATGTAGCTCAAAGATTGAGTTAAATAAAATTTCTCCTTCTACACGTGATGAAATGCTTTGAAAATTTAGCAGCGTTTTTATTTTCTTTGTAAATTAAAAGAAAAAGGAAGCAAAAAGGAAAGTGGATCAAAAGAAAGTCAAATAGGGGTCATGTCGATGTTTGCGTTTTTTTCTCAAAATAACAAAAAAATCACAGTTTAATCAATTTTTGGGTAATCTGAAATCGAAGAAAAAAATGGAGACATGTGGAATCAACCGTATAATAATTCTTTGGATTATGAACAATTCATTTTTGATAAGGGTTATGAACAACAAATTGTAATATATCGTCACCCAAGTATATCTACACGTTTCTTTTTTTACAAAATGCACATGGGCAATGGAGGGATATGGCATAATCATGGATCACCTGGTGATAAGTCAACTTTTTTGTGGCATTTACACTCTCGTACTTTAGTTCCTCTTAATTGTATCGTCGTCCTCTTTTGGTACTTAAAATTGCCATGTTTTTGATTATGGAAGCCTTTTTGCTTCGGTATTCGTTTGCCGTTGTATCAACCTGTCTTTGATTTGCTGCAAAATAGTTTTACAGGAAAACCTCCATGACATCTCAGTAAGATACATAACATCTTAGATTTCAATTGATTTAAGGAAGTTCGCTCCTCATGTTTTAGGATTTCTGTCAGATTTTCGGAATCCTCGGGTTTTATCCACTTAAAAGCATTATATTTTTTTGCCCATTGACCCCCTTATTTGTTTCCATAATTTCATTTTATACATCTTTGTGAGCATTCTGTAAAAATTTCGTTGAATTCTATTTATTCTGTCACATTCATTCATGGTCAAACCTTGTTAATGTTAAGTTTCCCGCCAAATTTTCAATCACTTAAATCTAAAAAATGAGATCATCAACCTATAAATTTTTTTTCACTTTAATTGCTTCTTTTTTAATTTTCTAACAAAAAATCATGTTTATTTGAAATCCTATTTATTTTAAAATGGAGTAGCGAACCCCCTTAAGTGACCTTGTCATTTTTTCTTTGCCTCCAAAACTTTCATTGTTTCACTGATAATAATAGTGTTAAGTTGGGATGGAAAACTTTTCCGAAAGAGAGCTGTTTCAATTATTTACAGTTTTACTGCGTGTCTCTGGAAATTGAGAGCATCTCAATTATGACTTCCACCATAAGTTTAAAGTGACAGCTCTCACGGCAATGATCACAAGTGGGTTCTCTTGGGAAATCCGTTTCAAATTTACGAGCAGTATCTTTCTGTAAATCAGAATAATAATCAATCAAAAATGGCAATTTTTCATTAAAGTTCTAATAGGTGTAATCATAAATAAAGAATAAATGACCCAGTTATATAACTAAATGACGTAGTTATATAACTCGTTATTCATTATGAACGATCAGAGGAAGAGAACAGATACCATTTTTTTTTTCAATAATAAAGTCTATGATAAATTAAAGCCCTGGAAAAATTACATAACCACCTGCTGATTGTTAAAACAAGCATGATTTGAAGGATTTTTTAAAGTTTAGACTGAACTCATTTACTCGCATAAAATCAAAGACTGATATGATATAAAAAAGGTTATGAAATATTTCTTTGAGACACCGTTTAATCATAATATAGTTACAAAAGAAGCGGAAAGGAATGGATGGAGTGCATAATTTCCTCAATCACAACATCAGAGGTTACATTAGCAACAAGAAAGTCAGTTGTTGAAATGGACAATTTCCTACAAAAAAGACGCCTATCTAGCAACATTCTGAACTCTTCCTTACTATACAGACAACCATCTTGAACCAACTGAAAACAGGGTATTTCTCACAGCATTACAAATACTGTATGTAAATAATTTTTGCGAAGTATTTATTTTCGCGATATTCGCGTTTAACACAGTAAGCGCAAAAATTTATACCCGCGAATATTTCAATGCAGACATAAATATAAATGGACATAATTGCTTAAATTAAAAATCCGCGAATATAAAAACCCGCAAACAAATCCACGATTGAAAACCGCGAAATTTTCGCACCGCGAATAAAAAGTTCTATACAGTATTGTCATCAAACAGGCAATGTAACATCACCAAAATATAACCGTGGAATAGAGAAACAACAGAACATTTTGTCCTTTAGTTGAGATCAAAAGGAGCCAACTTACAGACAAAATCAATCAATGCACAGGAACCGGGCGCGGATCCAGGCAATAAGAAAAGGGGGCTTTGCAATTTGAAATGAAAGGAAATTTCGCCGAGCGGAGCAAGGCGCGAAAATTTTTGGGGTATTTCTTAATAAAACATCAGGATATTCATAAAACAATACATGATTGTCCAGAAAAAAGGGGGGTTCCAACCCCCGGAACCCCCCTCCGGATCCGCCAATGGGAACAATGATAAAAGACATAAGCATACTGCTAACACGTCAAGATCATCACTACTCTGAACAACACAGAACAGTTGTACATGCAGTATCGGAATACATCCAAGACACTCGGAGATTCGACCTCAACTCGTCAGATGTTTAATCCTAGCGCATGTAATTCATAAACCATATGAGATAAATACCTTGTAATACAGCACACAAAGAAATAACATTTATAGCACATTAAGATCCAATAGTGCCATAAGGGCCATGGGATCAATATCAAGACAAAATATGATTGAGCTGTAATAACTCGGTGGAGTCATAGGCTAATTAACATAAACTAGTAGTGTCATATCATAGCAATTTCGCATGACACACAGGCATGCATTTTTTGTCAGCAAGACCAACGACCACATTGTTTTATGTACCTAACTTTGCCAACGTATCTTCTTTACAATATACATCTTTGCAATGTATTTTGGGCCCACTGTCATTTTCAGGATCAAACCAAACGAAATAAGTGGATTAAGAGGGAGACGACATACCAGTACAACAAATGTAATCAGCATAGCATTTCAAGGTAGGCATGGTATTTAAAACTGTACCTCAAATGGTCAGATGTTTTACCATTAATACTTCAAAGGGAATACTTATTTGTCTTGCTTAATGTTATAATGCAAATGATAAAGAAAAATCATTGTTTCCCTAATACCAAAAAATCAAAATATAATTTCTATCAGAGACATATAAAACACAGAGATTAGAAACTACACGAAATCTCATATCATATCGCGGCCACTAACGGGAATTAAAAAGATTACAAAAAGTGGCGCGATAGCCAAAGTAAACATTAAAAATTACAAAAATATGTAAAAATGAAGATAGAATAGCGAAATGACATCATCTTTTGTATATTTTACACGCATCTATACAAAAAAAATCATTTCCAGCAAAGTTTTATGCTGCAACCTTTAGATACGAATTGAATTTCAAAGACTCCGAGGTTAACTGACAAAAAATCCCGAAAATATGTAAAAACGGAGGGTGATTACCGATATGAAAATACCTTTACTACAATTTACAAGTATCAACACATTAAAAATCACTCCCAGCACAAAGTTTTTTTGATGCAACTTTGACACATCATTTGGGACTTTATATTGGACACGAAAATGAATATTTCAAAGACCATCTTTGAATCGAGGTTAACTGACAAAAAAAAATCACAAAAATATGAAAAAACGAAGGGTGATTATCGAAATGACAATACATATACTACATTTTTCAAGTATCAATACATAAAAAATCATTTCCAGCAAAAAGTTTTTTGATGCAACTTTGACATACCATTTGGGACTGGACACGAAAATGAATATTTCAAGTCCATCTTTGAATCGAGGTTAACTGACAAAAATCACAAAAATATGTAAAAACGAAGGGTGATTATCGAAATGATAATAACTTTACTACATTTTACAAGTATCAATACATAAAAAATCATTTCCAGCAAAAAGTTTTTTGAGGCAACTCTGACATACCACGAAAATGAATTTCAAAGACCATCTTCGAGTAGAGGTTAACCAACAAAAAAATAACAAAAATGTGTAAAAACGAAGGATGATTACTGAAATGACAATACCTTTTCTACATTTTACAAGTATCAACACACAAAAAACCATGTCCAGCGAAAAGTTTTATGATGCAAAAAATCAGAAAATAATCTCCATTAATTTTGTCGTCAATCTTTGAACAAGCTATTCGCGCGATCTACGACGCTATTTCAACACAGTTATACTTTTTCGAATACTAACTAACTACGAATATGATTTTAAAACTCGCCGGAATAAAACAATATAAAATTTATCTGTATAATTCTCAAATTTGTAACGAAACACTTCTTTCCCGCTTCGATATTGTAAAGAAAAACAATATGGCGGATCACACTTCTCGCTGTATCTCGTAGGATCTCGTTGTCGTTTGCTAAAAAATTCATTTACATGGGTTTAACGATAACCTTCCAATCTCCGTATTTAAATGTCTCTGTTTCTATATTCAAATTTAATCAACAGATCTGTTTATTTTAAAGGCAATTACTTGCATACAAGCTTTTAACAGAAACGCCTATTATATTCCTGATGTATTCTTACACCAAGTGTTATTTTATTGGCATTATGATAGCTTTAAGAGAATGGCACTTTGTTTTAAATCAAATAATTACTTAATAGTTTTAACTGATATTTAGTTTGGCAATTTAAGATATCAAAATGCACTAGGAGACACTTGTTTGATTGAGTCGAATGTTGAGAGATAGGTTATTTATCATTTTTTTTTAAATATAGAAAGCTAATCACAAAAATCTACAATTTACTTATTAAAAATGGAGGTACTAACATTTTAAAAATTCAGAGAAAAGAAACTTAATCAGGTGAATAAACTAGTTCCCTTTTTGAAACAGGCCACTGAACTGAGGACAGTGGCTATTGAAATGTTAACTTTAGGATCGAAAACACGGTCTTGTGGACCGCTAAGGTACATCTCTTTCCCACTAAAGTTTGTTTTTCCACTACCGGAATTGAAATGTTCAACGCAGTGGGTGTCTTCTAAGAGACAGGAGATGCTTACTCTACAGGTTCACCTGATCTCATCCATGGTTTTTATTGGGTCTGTATGGATTTTGTTAACCTGTATGTGCGTCTCACTGTTTCTTTTCTGTCCCGTACTCATGTGGTATCCTTGTTCCTTGGTGTTTCCAATGTTGCCGTTGATCCTGGATTGTTCGCAAAGGGGGGGGGGGGGTCACTTAACATATATCTTGGTACGGGTGTGCGGCGGACAGTGAAATTTGAACCAACCTTTATCATATATTTTGCCAGGGTGAAAGGGGAGACATTTTCATATATTTTCTGAAATTATGCAACCTATTCATATATTTTTGTAAAGGGTAAAGATCATATGGTCAATGTCATTTTGCTTATCTGAAGATTAATTTTGAGGTTATAAATTGGATGTTGAAGTTTGCAACCTTATGATATGTCCCAAGTGGAAATTTAGACCTATTGATATATTTCTTCTGATATTTCTTAACCTTATCATATATTCCAGACCTGGAAAAACAGACCCTTTTGGGCCGCACATCCGTACCTACCTTTATATAGGTAGTTACCCCCCACCCCCGTGATTGTTCGTTTTTAGATTGACGTTTCGGTTCTCACTTGATTTCAGTAAAATGTTCAGTTTAAATTTAATAAAAAAATGTAGTTACATCAATATGTGTTGCAACCTGACACTCATGACCGCTACGGAATGTATGGCGCACCGCAAAACTGGTTTTATCGGGACAATTGTAGTTTCTTTCAGTCATAGGGACATCAATCTGAATGTGTCTTTAACTTAAGTCATGGCCTTTCAACACAGGAAATGTACACCTGTAGCTTTGGATGTTTCAGCATACTGGGAAGACGCAATAAGTAAGTAAGAATGCTGTCTTTCAGTATTCCGAAATTACGTCAAAAACTGTCCTTTGTATATCTTATATAGATTAATTGGTGGAAATTAAAGCAATGAAATATATGTAATTCTATTCAGGTTGGAAACTCACAAATGGGAGAAATTCAAAGATGTTCACCAAAATGATGCCAGTGTGCAGGCTCGACAACGGCAGTAGAATACCGAAGGAACAAGGGAAGCGAGGACTACAAAAATCGAAATCCGAAGACATGGCAAAAACGGCAACAGAGAAAAACAAAGACAAAACAAGGACGTGAGACAGCTACACGCACGGAAATAAAAAGACGACATTAAAAACTAAGGCACTCATAGTGTGAACTCCCATGAAAACCGGGAGTGACTTCAGGTGCTCCGGAAGGGTAAGCATGTCCTGCTCCGCTAGCTGCACCCGTCACACTATCAGTGAGTCAATCCAGGGCTGAGTCAAAACCGTTTATGTCAAATCCGTGAAGACGTGAAATCTAGCTGAAAATGTCCGTTTTCATTTGGGACACAGACACATCATATCTGTCAATGATATCATGGTGACGGCCATAAAATTTCTGAAGGGATGAAAGCAACAAAGGCTGAACAAGTCCCTGACTAGGCAACTTTTGGGACAGTGTTTTTGCTCTATTCAAAAAAATCGCTGTACAAACTACATGCGCGACAGTAACAAATCAACTGTGAAATGTACACTCCATAGGCTGGAGAGGTAGGTATATTGCTGCTCAGAAAGGGAAAATTCACCATTTGGAAGTAAAAATCATCATGTTTGTCATATAGCTTAGATTTCAAACGTCCATTTTCATCGATGTATATAAATGTATCTAAGTACGAAGCTGAAGTAGGTGTGTCAGTAGTCTCTTTAATTTCAAGCCCATTGGGAAAGATCTGGTGTAAATATTCCTTGAATTTTGGATTATTAAGAGAAAGTACATCGTCTATGTAGCGGAAGCTGAAATTAAATGACTGGGCTAAATGTTTTTGTTTTTTCTGTGTTAGTTAGCCCTTGTAAAAACTTGGCCTCATACGAGAAAAGAAAGAGATCAGCTAAAAGCGGCGCGCAGTTAGTTCCCATGGGAATCCCGATTGTCTGTTGAAAAACGCGACCTCCAAATTCGACAAAAATATTATCTATTAAAACTTCCAACATTTTGACTACGTCATTCTCCGTGTACTTCTTGTTTGACTCAGTGTGGTTCTTTACAAAATATGTTTTGTCTTTCCCTACTACTAAGTAAGTGTATATGCGTTCTCCGTTTTTAGTGCAGAAACATTGATGTATCAAATCAGAAATTATTGTTTTCAATTTATTGTGTGGCAGGATAGTATAAAGAGTAGAAAAATCAAAAGTTTGTATGCTGTGGCAATGGATAAGACTGCTAGAGGATAACTGTTCAAGAAGATCTTTAGAATTTTTTAGAATCCACATCTGATTGACGCCTCTCGTGGAGTAGACTTTATCACTGTGACAGTAACTTTTAGGCCATCTCTGACTGCGGTCAATAAAGTAGTAAGGAGCTTAGAAAGTGGCCTGGTGGTGCATTAGGAAGACCCCGCAATGAATCTCTGTTTGTATGTGTTAGGTATTAGGTATCTATTAATAATTTTCCGCGACCTACTTGCTTCGGGTAGAACTTTATTTTATTACATATATGTAAAAAGCAATCCATTCATGTTAGATGGTGAATAAAAGGATATGGAGTAAATGCACATGATACAAAGTCTCTACAAATATACATGGTAAAAAACAAGCAAAGGAACAACGCTTTTATTGTTGTTCTTCATCTTGAAGTCACCATGAGGTCTTCAACAATGAGCTTTGCTCATACCTCATAGTAAGTTCAAGACGGCCCCTAGATATCTTATTTTTGTTTTGGAGGCAATCCATAAGCACAAGATGATGATAAATGTAATGTTTTTCATCTTGGATTTATAACCTTGACAAGTTGACCATTTAATAATATACATAGAACCTTACAAACATCAAAACAGGGGTATTAGGTCAACTATGACATCATTCAACATACACTATCATTTCAAAAAGCTAGTTGTTGATCGGGTCATTGTCAAATTCAGTCAGTCGTCATTGCTAGCCAATTCAATGTCGCCTTTCTATGACCCTATCTTAGTAATTTTTCACGTCAGTTTCAACAAACATTTAAACTTATTTGTTATTGTCTCAGTGACCTAATATCCCTGTTTTGATGTTTGTGAGGTTCTAGATTTATTATTATATGGTCAATTTGTCAAGGTTATAAATCCAAGAAGAAAAACATTACATTCATCATCATCATTTCTGTGCTCATTGATTGCTCAACAATTTTCTGGTGAATTATCACCTGCGTTGTCATTTTGCCTCTTGGACTTGACAATTTTATTCGGAAATTTTGTCATTACCCCCATTTCTTTCTCACTACAACTATTATTATTTTCGTACCCTTTATCGCATTTGTTGGCTATTAGCGCAATTCTAGATTATATGAATCTAACACCGGTGAAAAGGTAAGATCAAGAAATCTCAGACACCCAAGGGTAAGATTTCAATATTTCTCTGACGAGGCTTGCCGAGTCAGAGAACCATTGAAATCTTACCCGAGGGTGTCTGAGATTTCTAAATCTTTCATTTTCAACGGTGTTTGATTTATTTTCTCACTTTTGCTATCATAAACAACGATTTATTCACCACCAAGCCGTACTTGACATCCGACATTCCTAAGCGACGTCAGTGACGTCAGAATACGTTGCTTGGTAATTTCTGTCTTGTACTAGGGGGTACAAGACAAGGAAATCTCACACCGCTAAAAATAGGAACTGTTCTGTCTCAAAAGTGAGAACTATCGGTTCCATCTTGGCTAATGAGCGATGCTTATGTCATATTAATTTCAGAACGACATAATTTTTATTCTAGTGAAATTTTATCAAAAATTTGCCATGTAGATTCAGAGAAAAATAATTCGAAACACCAGATCTGAAAGGACAGCCTATGGGCCTGAGTTAATTTGTAGTAGGTATATTTAAATTGATAGAAAATCAAATGGACTAAACGAACATTTCAACAAGCGGTAACTTGTGACGAGTCTGGCTCGCAATCGAGAGGTTCCTGGCTGGATCCCAGAAGAAATATCATACAAAGCAGCCAAATTTAAGGCAACCCCTGGTAATATTTGACAGAAACTAGGTCTTCAACACAAGGTGAAATCATAAGACATGCACCAAATCGTCCCTGTCCATTAAGATTCTGAAGTATGTGTCTCAGGATGTTACTGCATCAAGAAGCTCTTACAAGACAATGGAGTATGGTCGTATCCCAACTTTTATAAATATGGTCCTTAAAGGCTAGCGTGGTAATTTGTTGAAATACGATAGAAGATGATAAGGGAATATCGATAAATGATACTAGCCATGTCCTTTCTTCGTCCTATTTAACTGTCAAATTTCTTAATATTCAATTTTGTACTATGGAACTGCCCAACTAATAGACCGTCGGACTAACGAACCTTCGGACCATTGGACCTTCGGACTAATGGACCTTCGGACCAATGGACCTTCGGACTAATGAACCTTCGGACAAATGGACCTTCGGACCAATGATCCTTCGGACTATCGAGCGGTCCCCAGATCTATCAATGATGTCTGACTTTTTAAGAAGCCAGAAATATCTACATTGTATCACATTCCAATTTGTTCGTTTGCTATTTACAATTCAGTAATTTAATGTATACAGTGTCACTCAAAAAGTACAATGTACTAGACATAAAAAAATTGATGCGATGAATCGGAATTTCAATTAAGGTGTCACTAAAGCACGAGAGGAAGAATCAAACTATCTTTTCAGATTCATTATAGTACAATTCCAAGTCGAGACTTTTAATGAGTCTACATGAGTTGCCCCGACATATTTATTTACAGCATACCAGAATAAATTAACAATGAAAAGATATGGAGTAATGAGTCAAAGTCTCTACAAATACAAGGTTAAAAAAAAGCAATGGAACAACACTTTTATTGTTGTTCTTCATCTTGAAGTCACCATGATGCCTTCAACAACACGCTTTGCTAAGACGGTTCCTAGCACCGGTTTGAGCGAACTGCAATTCTTATTACCGAACAATGTCACATCCATGTTATATTTTACCAGTGGATGCGAGATCTCATGCAAACATAAAATTAAATGGCAAATTAAAGCGCTCTTATAATCGCAGTCATCCGTTGC